>ML806465.1:80382-102255 GCA_009831015.1 Picea engelmannii
AAGCAAAAATTGCCTTGTAAAAGTATATAGTAATTTCATTGTAAATCTGGACCGTTCATTATAAGGTCGCAGATCTAACGATAGAGATTATGTTAGGGTTTTTTTCCCTAGAAGGCAACCCTCTTTTATGAGGGAAATTTATTGCAGCTATGTAGGTTGGCAAGTATTGTATTCTGAGAAAGGAGACTGTGAGAGAAAGAAGAGGAAGTTACAGCAGGTTTTTGTTGTAGGTTGTATCCCTTCATTTTGCTGGATAATAATAAAGAAAGGACCTGGCAATTTCTCTGTTGGACGTAGCCCACACTGGGTGAACCACATAAATCTGTGTCTCTCTTGTATTGTGTATCTTCTGTGTTTTATTTCCGCATTTGTTTTATTTTATTGCTCCGCGGTCCTGTTTTTCTAACACCCACATACATTGCTACTTCGTGCGTCTATTGAACGATAAGAATTTGAAATCACCAATAGACCACTTTATATCCCACACACACATCGTCAACCTACGATCGAATTTAATTTTAAACATAATGAGGATCTAGCGACATATTTTGTAGAACCACACTCATATCCTGAATTGAATGGTTTTTGTGACAAGGTAATCTCATCCTCATTTAAATCATTAAAACGACTTCGAACACTTTAATTATGCACACAAGTTCAAATTCCAGAGAATATGAAGAAGAAAATCAAGAATCTCAAGACTATGTTGATCCTCGGATTATCAAAACCAGGTTAAACAATTAACATAGGGAAAATGCCTCCAAGAAATCCAATGACCAGGTGCTCGCTGAGAGCACCTAAGCTAAAGGAAGCAGAAACAGGTGAAGGTTCTTCCCCTGGTACTGCAAGGCAATTGGGGTACTCTCCCAGGGGGGAGGTGGTCAATAAAACCTCAATGAATAAATATTTTATTCAACCTTCAATCTTCAGTGATACATAAGCAAACACTAGATCCAAGGTAATTCTCCCATAGTGGGGAGACCTCTTCAACAAAATCAGTCGAGAGGAGTTCCCAAAGTATATCCCACACAGTGACCTAGATGTAATGGTGCTCGATGCCCAGGTGGTCCAAAATATATGACGGTCATACTTACACATGGTATCCTGTAGAACTCCATTTTTCCCATGCATTGAGGATTTGAAGTGGTTAATCGATCATACGGACGTGCAAAAATTCCTAATCAACGATGAGAATTATGGGTGTGTCATATTTTTCCTCCCAACAGAAGTCCAAAAGTAATACAAGATCAGATACCCAAAGGAGTGGCTAAACATAGAATTTGTGGTGAATTTCTATGAATTCCACGACACTAGTCGGTTGATGGCCTCATGGTGGAAGGAGGACAAGAAGTTTACAAACTGGAGTAATGGATGGTATGGGATAGTTAACTTGAGGGAGCCATACATCTACTTGATGGATCTCATCTATTGAATGTATGGAGAAAAGGATTGCTCCAAGTTTTTAGAAGCATGGATGCCCCTGACATACACTGTGGCGATCTTTGGGAGCAGCTTCAACTAGGGAGCAATAATTTCCAAGCAATTGAGCATCTGTGTACAACAAGATCGAACGTCGAAGGAAGGGGAAGCACCCACTTTCCACATGGCCTCATACTTCCTCAATGTTATATGTGCAAGAAATGTCTTCACTGGCATGAATTTAAGTTGGCACGTTGTGGAGCTTCTTGTTCATGTTTACTTCAGCATACTATGGGAGAATAGGTACAAAAAATCTTACTCCCCTATTTGCGATGAATTCATCGCCTGAATTTATTTTATTGTATTTAAAAAGGAAACCCCAAGATTGTCTGCAGCAACCAAGAAAATGATAGAGAAGGTAGGCCACTGGTACCTAGACAAACACACAACCTATATCAGGGTGTTTAGGGCCACCAGAGAACTGCATATAATCCCTTCTCACATCCCAGACCGACTCATTGTAGAATAAATCTACTATCATACTATCTTGCAAGGCTATAACGCCACACTAGTCAAGGACAAGAAGTGGGCTTGCATACGCTACGACTTCCATGTGGGGTTTTATCTGGTAAAGGACACTACTCAAGCCAAACAAGAAGGGTTGAGTTAGCTTGAATTCAAGTCCCCGACAAATCTATTTCGCAAGCACGATCCTAAGGGTCTAGTCCTCCAACATGCTTCACAATTTTCATCCTGTTGGCCATACACGCATGACAATTTTGAGGGTGAGATCTTTACAGAATGCGCTCAGGACTGGGAGGAGGTACTACATAGGAAATCCAAACCAAACATGACCAGGTTCAAGGCTATGAGCATGGATGAAGAGGTGGAGAAAATAGAGCAGTTGACTCAAGAGGCTCTCAGAGATAGGGAAAAAATCATAGCAACAAAGAATACATAGGCACAAAGGAGAGGATTGCTCTTACTAGACGGAGTGCAAAGAATTATTGATCAGTTACATAATGATATTGATCTTGTAGAGAGGACAAGGATCCCTGCAGATGACCCAAATACAAACAGAGGAGAGCCAAGTGGCTTGGAGCCAATACAACTCAAAGAAATCATTGGTACAGAAAAACCCAGAGTTCTGTTATAACCCTAATTTGCACCATACATGCTTACCTGGCATCAGGCCATCTCAGATCCCTTATTTTCCAAAGCACTGCTGAACAACTATTTTAAAAACATCTTTTATAAGGGCCCACATGCCCTACTCCATTACTGCACGTGTGTACATGCTAGCTGACCTAAAACAGCCCGCGTTTACCTACAAAAGCACAAAAAAAGGAAAGTCGTCGACAGAACACACAGCTTTGGGTGAGTTAACTAAATCTTCCGGCCATGCATGGCTGAGGGTTCGTCCAAATACCTAGCTTCTTCTAGCCTATAAAAGAAGGGTTAGGGGTCCTATTTGGAGGAGGAGAATAAGAGTAAAGAAACTCTACCCATTTGTACATTCCCATTGTCCCAACCCTTTAGCCATCCTTGTGCAAAGAGAGATACAAAGCAAAGAAGTTGGAGGACATTTGAAGAGGAGCCCAGGATCAGGTTCGCAGAGTAGTGGCCGGTCTCGACATTGTAAGTTGATTCATTAAGTTAATAATAAAGAAATTCTTTTCCCATCCCAATATATGAGTTCTTCATAGTTTAGTGAATATATGTTTGAATCTCTAACCCATTAATCTGTAGAAAAAATGCATGTAGAGTTTGTTGCTTGTTTTGTACATAGTTCAGTCTTAGGAGGATAGTTGCTAGCAAGCGATCAAGCATGAAGAAGGATCGACATCGAACATCCGGAACAAGGTATGTTCGTTTAACCATGTATTTTCTTAAAAGAAATGGGGATTAGGTCTGGGACGACGATAGAAAGTAGGATTCTTTCAGTCTTATCTGCATGCATAATATAACCCTAAGTGCTAGTCCGTAGGGGGATTTCCCACCACAATAGAATTGGTGACCATAATAGGGAGATCTCTAGGGTTCCTGGGAATATTTTTGGGTATTTTTAAAAGACTAATTTTCTTTCCTGTTTTTTTAAGTTTCTGCAAAGTCTGAGCTAACAGAGATTCTAGTCTTCCATACCAGTCATCTCTATTCTTTGCTTGAATGTGTTTTTTTCGAGACCCACAGAGGTACACGTGACCTGCATCAGGTTTGCACAAATGTGCCCGCAACCTACTTTCTTACCGCCCGCGTGTACACACTAGTTGAAGAAGTAACAGTAGCGTGTATGATTCTAGAAAAATTTTGAAGCAGTCATCCTCTTCCCTGTCAGAATTAGTCATTCTCAGGGGTTTTTTGGAAATCTTTCTAGTCTTGGTTGTTTGCAGTCTATAGCTTAGGGTTCATCTCAGATTGGTTTGTTTTACGAATTGTTTCCTTACATTGTTTTCTTTTTTATGTTAAAGAAAGTGTCTAAGCCTTCAAGAGATCCTGGTTCTCAGTATCAATGGTCTCTTCCTGGTTTGGATTTTCTGTTTTTATTTGTTTTGGATTTTTAGAGATACACGTGGCCTGTATAAGGCCAGCACGCGTGTACACGCCCTCTAGCTCTACACATCTCGCGTGCACACGCTTTCTGTTGAATTGTCAGTAGTGTGCTTGTGAAGGATAGTTTTTGTTGAGGATGAGGCAGTCATCTTTTCCCTTGACAAGAGTTATACCTCTCAGGTTTTTGAATCTCTGTCCTAGCATTCAGTAGCTTACGGTTGATCTTAGCCATACCTTTCTTTTTTCATTTAAAAGTTTTTCATCAAATTTTTCTTTATGGTTTTTAGACAAGTGTGAGAGACATTTTTTAAGTTGCTAGTGTGTGATTTCTTGAAGTGATTCTTTGAGATCTGTGATTAGGCCAGAAATTTTTCTTGGTTTTTGACTTGTTGATATTTTTACTTTTTTCTTTGTGAGCATTCAAATAAAAAAAAAATCTTTCACTTCTTTGTTTGGTTGAAAAGCGTTGTTTTGCATTAGTAACTAGGGAAAAGTCTTTGTTTTAGTAAGTTCTTAACAGTTTGCTTAGATCATAAGTAGCTCGTAGTTGAGTGAAATCCTTCTTTAAGTTTTTTGATTCAAAAGATCTTAGAAAATTTTAAAAAAATAAATTATTGAAAAGTTGTTGAAAATTTGCATTAAGTGAAGGTTTTTGTTTCCAGCTTTCTATTCATTTTTACTTTCTTCTTTCAAACATCACTAGTTTCACTTTCATACCCTTTGACACAAGACAAGCCATAAAATTAACGCTAAATCTAAAATTCATTAGACTTTTATGTTTGTAGGGTTAACCAACTAGTTCAGGATTAGGGCCTTGGATTAGGTTGGAGAGGAAACTCTTCAAGGCCATTAAAATCAAACATTGGAGTTTGATTTAGGGAGTGTCCAAGTCCAGTATCGTGAAATTTATCTGGGACCCCCCTCTAACACAAGGAATAAACATGAGGTCGCGTGTGGAAAGGTAGCGGAGATAGCCCCTCCATAGCTGGACCAATCGTAGTGGAGAACACATATAGAGGGCTTGTCTTGGGATTCGGTCGATTGCATTTGCCACGGAGTTTCATGGGTCTCAAATCCATTCAAGGTCCTTAGTTGTCTTTCGAACCACTTTCTCTCAATACCCTTGACAGGTTTCGGGCTCGATACCCTGCTCATTGTGGTCTACCCGACTTTCGACTGTACCTGCCTGGTGACTATTCTCACGCTAGCAACCTAGTTGCCTATATTTTTTAGGGACATACACAGGTGACTGCGAGGGTATACCACGGTACCTAGGATAGACTTCGGGCCATGCTTTGTAGAGCATACCCGGAGGTTGCTTCCGTGTTCGAGTTGCACTTGCACCGGTAAGTTGCTCTAGTGTTGGTTGTTGTAACTGTTCTTCCAATTAATTTAGTGTTTGTCTGTCTTATCTTATAAGGACTTTTTTTAGTGTGTGTTGTTTTTGAACGACTAGAACGCCCTAGAGTGTCTTTGATCTTCTCACACAGTGGAGGATCACAAGCTCCACCGGTCACGAAGGCTTCTTGGCCTACCGACGGTTACACTGGATCCATCCCCTCCACCACTAAGGCGAAAGCTAGACCAGCAAGGGTCTTTTGAAGCGACCGGGTCACAAGAAATTGTTCCCAACCAACATCCAGAGGAACCAACCATTTTAGACCTTGGAGAGAAAGCTTTTGGTCTGGTTGAAACCTCCACCACTGATCTTTTGTCACCCACCATCGTACCGATTCATCCTTACGAGTGCTAGACAGTGTTGCAAGCAGCAATGGAAACAAATGTTGTTACTCCTTCTAGGAATTATTCAATTCCCACTACGGTTGTCACCACAAGAGAGTTTCCACCTCCTAACCCACCATCACCAGTCTGAGCCACCATGGTCTCGACCACCTCTACATCACACAGTGGTCCAATCCAGTCTCTGGCGGTGGCCACAACCCCTTTCACACAAAGTGCGACAGGCCCTTCGTTCTCATACGGGATGCCTAGTTCAGGTACAAGTCTTGTACTTTCCTACTCCACTTCACAGAATTCAAGTCTGAGGGCAGGGAGCTTTAACGCTCCTCTGCAAGGACATATGGGGGGCACTCCTTCTCATTTTAATGCTTTCCCGTACGGGGGGGGTCATATACCTCCTTCATCCCCTTCGCTCGGTGGAACGCATTAGCAATCCGTCAGGCCACCTGCACACCATAGTTTACTTGGAGTGGGGAGTCAAGGGCCACCTTTGCATAATATGCTGGTAGGTTTGACACCGTTTTCTTTATTCGGTGCATTTGGTAACAATTCCTTCTCATCATCTACTTTCTCAATTGGGGGCAACCCCAGTTTCGAACAATCTATTCCTATGCAGGGTAATATTCCTGCACAGGGGGCACACCCAGGAACTTCTTCCATGTCAGGGCCTTGGAATTCTTGGTAGGGATCCATTCCCTCGTCAGGAATGTCGATATGTGGTAATTCTTTTCACAATCAATGGAACCCCGGACAAAGTACTATGCCTATCCCCATGGGACCGACATGGGGCAACCCTTCCCAAAGTCCTTCGATTGTAATGCATGCCCAACCATCTATGTCCTATTTTGCAAATCAGTCAATGATGTCTCCTCACATGTAAAATCCATACGCTGGCCATGGCCATGGTTTTTATCAAAACCCAGGCTAGTAGCTGAACTTTTCCTAGCAACCTGGTGCCAGCCAAACTCCAGGCCCCTTTTTCCCAAGTTATCACCAACAACCCAAACTACCCTTCCTATCAACCTTGCATTTTCCAGACTTGAAAAGGTTGTTGAATGACCCTATCTATCATGATCCACGTTGGCCTCCTATGCCGATGAAGTTGCCTTCGAACATCCCAAAGTTCAAAGCCAATCCTAACGAAGATACAGGAGATCATGTGACTACCTTCCATCTTTGGTGCTCATCTAACTCGTTGAAAGACTACGTCGTACAGTTGTGATTGTTTCAAAATACTCTCATTAGGAGTGTGGCGAAATGGTACATTAAGCTCAATCACTCAAGATACTCTTCCTTCGGTGAATTGGCGATGGCCTTCCTAAACCATTTCCAATTACCTGTGAGATACGACGTTGGCACAGAATTGTTGGCCAATTTCTCACAAACAAAAGAAGACCATATCTCGGATCACATCCAAGAATGGAGACGGCAGAAGAGTTTAATTAAGGTACCAGTCCCACCAGCATTCCTGCTTGATTTGTTCCTTAAGTCTTTGGTCCCACAGTTATCCAAAGACGTCATGACTTCAGGAGTGTTTTCCAAAGAAGACGCCATCATGAGAGCTCAACAGCTTGAGCTCATTTATTCTCAGTCTGGTTTATTATACAAGATCTTTCCATATGCACCACACTCAATACTTGATAAAACTAGACAGAGAGATGGACCACATGCCAATGGTATTGTTGGTTCAGCACAAACAAAGCCTGTTGAGCAACTAACGAATCAGTTGCAGCAATTGTCTATAAAACACACAGTGGCCAGCCAAACTACTGCTTTGGCTACTCCCCCTACTCAAATGTCGGATGTAAACACAGTACAATCGACAAATCCAAAGGCCACCCAATAGCCTGAAGGAAAGAAAAAACTAAGAAAGAAGGGTAAGGGGGATAAGAAACCCATTGATAATGCTGGCAGGGGCAACACTGAGAAACGAAAGGAAAGGTATCTCTGCAACCTGTGCATAGAATACCACCCGACCCACCTATGTTCTCGGCTTGCAGAGGCCCAAAATTTTGTGACACAGCAATAGCCAGTTGTGTTAACCAATTCATTTCAACATGGACAAAACCTGACCCAAGCCTCTACAAGCGCGGAAAGGGGCAGTCAAGGACCCTCTCTTCTTTCGAACAATCCTGCATCTATGAATGTATATATGATGAAGGGTGATGCTTTCATATCCACTAGAGTGCATGAATACAGTAAACCAAGCACTTCTGAGAAGGGAAAAGAAGTCAAACTCCCATATCTTCCTCTACAGATTGAGAAGACTTTGGGCGAAACAATGACACACATCCCAAAAGGTGTGTTCAAAAAATATTCTCACAAACCAAATGCAAGGGCCACCCAAAACTATTCTGTGGTGGAAGATTTTTCACAAACCCCTTGTGCGATGTCCTCTTTGGAGGTCTTCCAAAGTTTCATTTCCCAAAGGAAAGCCTTGTTAACCGCTTTAGGATCTACTTAGACTTGTAATCTGGGTACAATCATGTTGGATACAAACGACCTAAAACCTCATCTGCCTTACCATGTAGTGTTTCAGATAGTCATGGCTTATCCCATGAAAAATTTTACTCAGAATATATTATGCACGATGGTTGATGAGGGAGCCTCGACATGCGCTATGTCATTGGCATGTTGGAAGTCCATTGGCCAACCCATTTTTTCTTCGTCACCTACTCTCCTCACTGCTTTCGACTGTCGTTCATTCTGGCCACATGGTATCATTCCCTCTTTCCCCATGCAGTTAGGAGGGAAGATCGTGTGTGTTGAGGTAGAGGTAGTCGATGCACCCCTTGACTATAACCTCTTGTTAGGAAGGAGTTGGACTTATTCTATGCAAGTTGTGGTTGCTACAGTTTTCCAGGTCTTGTTGTTTCCACATGAGGGCTAGATAGTGACCATCGATCAATTGTGTTTCTCCAGACCTGACCCTTCATTGGGGGCATCCATGGTCCCTATGATTGATAATCCTCAACCAGGTGTAGTCAATGTAGGGGTTGGTTTGTGCCCATCTTTGATGGGTACCTTCGATTACCCACCCCCTCAAGGCGATATCAATTTTATATCCAATCACCATAAGGTTGAGATTTTTCAATTTTCATCATTCTGCATGACTTACTTCGACGATCCATGGATACTTCCTTCCCCATCAGCCATGATGGATGGGACGAGGCACCGAGGCATGTCCATGCCCTTGTCCGTAGCTGAAGTAGTGTACTCTTTAGTCCAGCAAGATTCGGCCAACACTGATCCAACTCCTGCACAAGAGTTTGATCCACTTCTAGAGCCTATTTGGGCTCAGGGTTCTCTTGTTGACACTGATTCATTAGACTTACTCTTGCCCTCTGATGAAGTTGTAATTGAAGCAATGACTAGTCTAGACAAACCCTAGGATGATCTTCATCACAGATCATACTTCCTCCTAGAGTTAAGCAGAATCGAAGCAAGGGAATTCACTTTGACTATGACTAGAGATAGGTCTTGTCCTATCAATCCTTTGGCTACTCATGTTGTTTATGCCAAGGGTAATATGGCAAGTATCATTGAAACGGTACCTATAAATCTCTCCAGAACCCCTAGTGTCGTAGACAATGTTTTCGTCGGAGCATACTACTCCCCCAAGGAGATACCCAGCATCGACCCACCAAGTGTCTATCATGAGCTAACTTTGTTTTTTTTCAAGCTCACTTTGAGATCCAAAAGCAACATCCGGTGAGACTGCATTTATGTTTTTCGATCTTGTCCAAATTAACTGAGAAAAGTAACCTCTACGGGTCTTCTTTTAAGCCCTTTTCAGACCCTCTAAACATGAAAATATTGTCGAGTGATCTTGTCGCCTTTCACGCTCATTAAACTGAAATTTGAAGTCACGTCTATCCAGCGGTAGTTTACCCCTTTTTCAGTCTAGACGGTCAACTGTATGAACAAAGGTATACTCTATGGAACTTCGGTTCTCTAGAAGAGTATCCTCAGGTATAATTTTACCCATTTTTTGGGCCTGAGGGACTAAACTTACGAAAAACAAACCCCCTCGGAGTCCATAGTTAAGCTCTTTTCAGACTCCCTAAAATTGAAAAGATCATTGAGTGACCTTATTCTTTCACACTCATTAAACTGGTCCAGAAGAACATTCCTAACGGAGTCCATATTTAATATTTTTTCAGACTCCTTAAAAGTGGAAAAATGACCGAGTGATCTTGTCTTTATCACACTCGTTAAAATGGTTTTGAATAGACGTCTTGTCGGTGCTAGTTTACCTCTTTTTCGAACCAACTAGACTATGTTCGAAAAAGGTACCCCAATGGAGTCTCCTTTTATGTTTTTTCAGACTCTCTAAACATGAAAAACCACCGATCTTACCTTCTCTGGGCTCGTTAAACTTACATCAAAGGATGTTACCATTGTGTGTTTTGTTAACCGCGTTTGCATACCTTATACGTCACCCTTGTAGCACTTTGATTCTGCATCTTAACACCCTTGGCCCCTGGAGGATTTTTCCCAAGTATCATTAGTCTAAACATCAATCTTGTCCTTGCGCCTTGAACTTGTATGTTTGTAACACCCGTTCCTCCGTTGTAATGTAACATTCCTTTATTCTTTTTCCAAAATTATTGAAAAAGACAAAAAAATCAAATATACCCCAAAAAGAGGAAGGGAAAATTATTTTCTTTATTGGCAGCATAATGAGTCGCCCTTGGATAAAGCACATATGTCTGTTTGTTCGTCAGACTATGGGATGTAATACGACCTTAGGAAGTTTTTCTCGCTACATATAGTTGTGTCCTCCTCCATTTGGTTATTCTTTCAAACATATGGAGAGTTTGTGTTGCCTCCTACTTCGTAAACTTATGATTAATGCCATGCTGCCTAATTCTCATCATTTATCATGTTGTTGTCCAAGGGAAGTTTCTACCAAGCCTGAGTTGGCCCCTTTGTAATTTTTCTCTTTCCCTCATACCCGGCCATCCTGAACGTCCAATCAAGTCATTGTTCGAAATCAATGAACCTTTCAGTCTGATCATCAAGATTCTCTAGTCCATGATCGACGAGTCATCGAAGACCTCTGGGTAGTGAATTCATACACTCATATTACACTCCTACCCAAGTTTTGAAGATTTTTAAGTTGTTTCTCGAGCTCTGAAGACCTCATCTCCAACCACCATGCCTTATCAGCTTCTGAGAAGATGGATACTCTACATGTATATCTTTTTGATTTTGAGATGTAGCTCCGCTGTGTATTGTTCACGGCTACACTTTATATAGTTATTTGACATGGATCTATAGTGTATTTGATTGGTAGCCATGATTCTATTATATCTCGAGCATGGGTATGCCCTCCTCGGTGAGACATTTTTTATTTTGCAGACGGCACCTCCTGGTTCCTAGTTCCTGGGCTCACTTGTTCGACACATCAGTAAATATTGGTAATGTATTTTGGCCATCAGATGCTCTTCTGACCTCACACATTAGGGGGCATCTATTATAACCCTAATTTTCACCATACATGCTTACCTGGCATCAGGCCATCTCATATCCATTCTTTGCCAAAGCACTGCTGAACAACTATTTAAAAAACCTCTTTTATAAGGGCCCACGCACCCTACTCCATTACTGCATGCATGTACACACTAGCTGACCTAAAAAATCCTGCGTGTACCTACAAAAGCACAAAAAAAGGAAAGTTGTCGATGGAACACACAGTTGTGGGTGAGTTAACTGAATCTTTTGGCCATGCATGGCCGAGGGTTCGTCCAAATACCTAACTTCTTCTAGCCTATAAAAGAAGTGTTAGGGGTCCTATTTGGAGGAGGAGAATAAGAGTAAAGAAACTCTACCCAATTGTACATTCCCATTGTCCCAACCCTTTAGCCATTTGAAGAGGAAGACATTTGAAGAGGAGCCCAGGATCAGGTTCGCAGAGCAGTGGCCAATCTCGACATTGTAAGTTGATTCATTAAGTTAATAATAAATAAATGATTTTCCCATCCCACTATATGAGTTCTTCATAGTTTAGTGAATATGTGTTTGAATCTCTAACCCATTAATCTGTAGAACAAATGCATATAGAGTTTGTTTCTTGTTTTGTACGCAGTTCAGTCTTAGGAGGATAGCTTCTAGAAAGCAATCAAGCATGAAGAAGGATCGACATCGAACATCTGAAACAAGGTATGTTTGTTTAACCATGTATTTTCTTAAAAGAAATGGGGATTAGGTCTGGGATGACGATAGAAAGTAGGATTCTATCAATCTTATCTACATGCATAATATAACCCTAAGTGCTAGTCTGTAGGGGGATTTCCCACCACAACAAGTTCCCTCACCACAAATCAGATCACCATGGACAATTCCAACCCATCCTAAGGTATCAAGGACACCAGGTGGGATAGGTGCACCAAGCCCCCTATTTGACCTAATAACCATCTAGGATGATGAGGAAAGTTTGGAGGTTTCCCTTAACCCCAGTACAAATTACAGAGGAGAAGGAACCTGAGAAAGCATCCACCCCAAGTCCCATTGCTCTATTTCAAAACCTTATGCACAGCAACCATGAGGTTGAAAGTTCCTCAGAAACTAAGTTTCTCGACCTATCGAAGACCCCAAAAGCGAGTTCAAAGGATGATATAGGATCAAGTGTTCAGAAAGAGGAAGTTCAACTGCAAGAAATTGACACCTCAACAACTGATTACGAAGTAAGTACCGAACCTACCCCTGGTTCTTCAACTTTTACCAATATCGCACCAGCTGATGAACCAAAAATGGAGGTTGAGCCATCGAGACATATGAAAGAAGTTCAGGAACCAATCCTAGAACAGATACATACAACTGGGAGCCTGGGAAATACTCTAACCTAGGGAGAACAAAAAATCCCTGAACCTAATGATGAGGTCATTGATATACAAGATATCGCCTATGACAATAAGAGAAAAGCCATCATGAAGAGGAAAACTAAGAAGATAAGGCTCACATTAGATAGCTTGATTCTCATCACTACGGAGGAAAAGTTGCTCAGTACAAAACACACCAAGACATCCAAGTTTATCAAATCATGGATGGCTATCAAGGACTCCACCTTGGATAGATCAAGGATAGATGAGAAGGAATTGGTCGTTGCACTTAATGAATTGGATCATCTACGCCATTTGGAAAAATACTATCAAGACTCCATGCAGGCCACAGTGTTTTTGAGAAGTGAGTTCCAGGATGCTTATGCCAAATTCACAAATGAACAACACCTTTTCACTGCAGGTATAGTCAATTTCTCAGAAGATACCCTTATGGCACTAGCAACCCGCAAAGATGTGGAAAGGTGGTAAGAGAAAGCATACCAGGTAGTAGAAAGGATCGATTACATCAACGTAGGACAAAAGGGTTGAGACACCAAAGAGCATGGTATTCAAGTGCTAAGGGATAGCAACATCGATCGGATCAGGAAAGTAGCCGAATACTGGGTAAAAATGGCTCAATAACCTTAGTGGGAGATTCAAAAGAAGTGGGTTGAGTGTGAAAAGGGCTGGGAAAATATTAATCAAGAGGTGAAAGGCATCAGCCTCCCAGAATTTGGCTCGCCCAAACACTTTGTTGACCTACATGACATAGTCAAGCAAAATGTAGAACAAGACTTGACATGGACAACAAAAATCACAAAGGTAGTGAGCATGGCGCTAGGTCAAGTACAATAATTCATGGAGCATATGATTAAGGCTCGACTAGTTCTGCAGTGGTTGAGTATTAAAATAATCAAGTACATAGAATAGGCACTAGAAGTGAAAGAAATTCTTTCAGCCTCGATGCACCAGCACAGGTTCTCGTATGCCAACACATGCGAGGACCTCTTCGTCAAATGGTCAGAATATGAGAAGATTCGTCCACTTCAGTAAAATCATTATATGATTCTCAGATAACAGAGAGATTAAATCGCCATGTGGCGATATTGTGTTTTACTTAACTTGCACTTATAGTAGCTATTTTTAGTTAATGATTCATTATAAATAAGGGGATTAACCGTTTAGCAATGGTTGATGGTTTTGGAAAGACCCTCATTTTTGGAATTGTAAAGAACTATTTCTGAACTACCTCAATTGAGAAGTCTTATTTAGGACTGAAGACAAAATACTATTTTTATCAAAGGCGTTATATGATTGGATTGAGGAGGAATTACTTCCAAATTTATTTTAGTAATTAATGTTGTAACGAGTAAGAGTTTCTAAATCTATTAATAACTTATCTTTTTCAATATTTCTTGCAGTTCTTGTTTCTAATGATGGAAAGAAAATCGTTGTGTTAATGTATGATTAATGATTAGAGCTAAGGGAACTATTTCTCTTGCCATCATCTTATTACATTTGTATTTTCTTTATGATAATTGTATCTTAGTCAATAATTGAAATACCAACAAGTTAATGTATTAAGTACTAAGCTTGTAACAGGTGTGAACATCTTTCTCTGCATGCTTGAGCATAAGGGCTATCCCAAGCACAACCTTATTCAATAGTTTAGACTCCATTCCACCAGTTGGTTTATACCAACATACATCATTCTATGAAACTTTTCTAATAAAGGAAAAGACAAAAAGAGAACATTTAAACAAAAGAAGTAATTTTCATAGAAAAATATCTTGTCAATCACCACATAAAGCCCATCAATTAATTGGCTAGATCGAAAGATCTGGAGAACCATTCCACCATCAAACGCTGCAAAGTCTAATTGGGACTCCGTGGAGGGTTTGGTTTCTACTATTGAATTAAAGGGATTTAAGACCCCTCAATAGGTCCTTGATGTATTTGGTCAACACCAGGCTAGATATTTGTTTTGTTGTGAACACCTTGAGTTAGTTCATGGTGGATCCAAGGAAGGTGCATTGGATCGTAGTGAAACATGTTCTTAAGTACTTGAGAGGTACAATGAAGTATGGATTGAGATATATTGGAGGAGATGGAGTGGAGTTGTAGGGATACTCATACTCACATTGGGTAGGGAGTGCAGTAGACAAAAAGAGCACCTGAGGGTGTTGGTTTAGCTTGGAATCAATAGTGATTACCTGGTTCAATAGGAAGTAGACTTTTGTAGCACTTAGTTCAACAGAGGAAAAGTATATGGCAATGAGTATGGCTAGTTGTGAAGCCATTTGATTAGGAGTTGGATCCTACGATGATATACCGTGATAATCAAAGTCGTATCAAACTCTCTGATCCATATTTTATGAGCAAAACGAAATGAATACAGATTATTAAAATATGCTTAACACGGAATAACAAAGATACAATAAAACTCGTTTTCTATTCAATAAAGAAATAAGATGAAACTATAAAATGCAATGGAAAACAAGCTTGTTGGAATGGTGGTGGCTTATCTCTAAGAAGATATGTGACAGCTATGCTCATTTGCAAGAACATCATTACAATGAGGCCATGAAGACCCTTTTATAATAAACAGAAATGTAAAAAACCCTAGACATACAAAAACCTAACCCTAGGAGATGAAGCACCAAAAGTCATGTGGGCCATGTTTGGGTAAGTTAGTACATCAACTTCATGGGGTCATAACTTTTGCATGCGATCTCTGTTTTAGGCGCACGATATCCTGTTGGAAAGGTCATTTTTTACTATGGCGAGCCCTAAAAACATTGTTTAGGGCCTCAAAACGGCCCGCAAGTCAGGGACCCGAAAAATAAGAAAAATTAAACTGCCAAAATGAACCAATTGGAATAGTTAGGAGGCCACCAACATCCATCTTGATCAATCCTCCCCCCTTAGGAAGAAATGGTCACCATTTCGTTGAGTTCCCCCATCAGATGAGGAAATTTCTGTTGAATTTGGCCTCGGGTGAGACACTTGCCTTGGTGCAGGAGCTGCCCTACTTTGACGACTCAATAAAGATGGATCCTTTGTTTTCGAGTGCCCTTGATCTGTGTGTCGAAAATATGATCATTGGATGCATTTTACATGCAGTCAAGGTTGAGTTCTTTTGGTGTCAAAGGCTTTGCTATCTCGGAGGTGTCCAATAATGGTGGGAAATATTGTCGAAGGAGAGCCACGTTGAAGACTAGGTGCAGGCCAAGGAAAGGGGCAATGTTGAGTGCAAAAGCATTGTCACAACAAATTGTTGATTAAGGTTGGTTGTCATTGATGTCAACCCTTGAAGAAATCCTTTCAGCACAAAGGTTTGGGTAATGGACCCAAGATTTTTTTATGTAAAGATGATTCATTATTTTCTTGTCATGGTTGATAAGAAGTAAAGATGGATGAACTCCAAAGTGGTCCCCTTATGGTGAAAGCCCTCACGCGAAGATGCTTTGCGGAGTAAGAGAACCCATGCTTAATTGTGGAATAATGAGATGAATGACAATGAATTTGTTAGGTAAACTATCCTATATGGATAGTTCTTGTCATTCCATTTCCGTTGGTATGTGGAACGTCACATAACTCCTCACGGTTAGAGAGTTATGGCAATGAGAAGTTGGAGACCCCAGGTTTGGGTAATGGACCCAAGTTTGTTTGATGGATAATGGTATGAGTTATGATATATTTTCAGATAATACTATTCTATATGGATAGTACATGTCATTCCATTTCTGGTGGTATGTGGAATGTCACATAAATCCTCACAGTTTCATAGTTATGGCCTTACAAAGTTGGAGGACCCTCATATGTCGTCTAGAAGCCCCAAAAGGTCACAGTAGTCAAAGTGGTTTAAGATATTTTTAAAGGTAAATAATAAAGTGAAGTAATGAGTGTATTATAATTCAAAGTGAATACAAAATAAATTATTTCAATAATAAATTTAATGGATAAATTAGAAGTGGGTTAACCCTAAAATAAGGAAAGTGGGGCCAAGTGACCTAGAAGATGTTTTTAAGGAAGCTACTTGGAGAGTATAAATAAGAGGCAAGGCTCTCTCATTTTAATCATACTTGAGAATATTGAATATCTATAGGTCTCTAAGGTAACCAAGGATATCTAAGCCGAAATTCTGATGGAAGGTGAAGAAAAGAAGGCCGAAATGCAAGGAAGGATAAATTCTTTTGATGGTGCTTTCTAAGGTATGTTATTTACATGTCATCTCACCATTTTCGCTATAAATTGTTTTCTATAATGATTCAGACTGTTAAATTGCTATCAAATTGAGAAAACATATGCAAGTATCTGTGGTAAAAAATTCAACTTGTGGGTCATTGTATCTTTGGAGTTACACTCCATGGAAAATAGGGTTTGTGGATAGTCCTGAAACTAGTCAAAAACAGATATTTTGGGTAAAAACATCATAACTTCTTCATAACAGATCCAAATTCCATGAAACAAAATGTGTTGGTTAGAGTATAGTCGTTAGTATTCTTTGTAATAGTTTTAGATCAATTTAACAAACATTTCATGTGGGTCACACTCTACAAGGTCGCTCTCTAGAATAAGCCAGAATTCAGCAAGGTATGCCATTTTTTATATTACTCATTTTCTTAGAGGTTCCAAATAGTGACACCTAGATGAATTGCATAAAATAAATTGAAGAACATTTTTTATCATTTTCAGATCTTTATACATTATAGTTACAAAGTTATGATTACTTCAAGTTAGGGTTGTTGACTAATCCAAAACTAGGCATGTGAGACTAAAGAAATGTTTGATGAAAATGCTAGTCTCTTGTTGTTGAAGTTAAGGAAGTTTGCAGGAATGTGATCATATACACTAGGTCTATTACAGAGCTACAAATCATATTTGGATGATGAAATTGATGAGGGATTTTGGTTGAGGTACATGTTGAGTACATGGTTGAGACAAGTAGTTGACGAGTTGGCACATACATGAGGTGTATAGTTGATGATGTTGGTATATATTGATGAGTCATAGTTGATGAGTAGTTGACACGTGATTGGTACATACTTGGTACATGGTTGGATGCACTTTTTTATGGTACAGGTTGATTACAGGTTATTTGGTATAGGTTGGTGCATGGTTGATGCACTTGTTTATGGTACAGGTTGATTACATCTTAAGGTATAGGTTGATGCATGGTTCAGATTTATTGGTACAGGTTTAAAACAGTATATCTCATAGTGACAGGTTAACAGTGGTTCCATCATTCTACCTCTACTTCATGGTGGCAGGACGGGGCAAGGACAGGTGGTTGTAGCCACTTTCCAGTTGTAGCCAGAAAACATAGGGGGTTGTAGCCTCCTTCTGGTTGTAGCCAGAGAATTGAGGAGTTGGAGCTTCCCTCAGGTTGTAGCCTGAGAAACTAGGGGGTTGGAGACTCCTTCCAGTTGCAGCTAGAAAACAAAGGAAGTTGGTGCTTCCAATGAATGTAATTCTTCAAGACATATAAGAAAAAGCATTCTGTGGTTTTCTCCCAATTTGGGTTTCCACGTAAAACACTGGTGTACTGTGTATGTGTATGATTTTTCATTTGTTCATTTCTTATTTACTCTATAGTTATTGGATGATAATTCTTCATTAATATAATACTTGGATTATATGGTTAAAAAGGATTAAATTTCTCTATTACCTATTCACCCTCCCTCTTAGTAATCCAACAATTGGTATCAGAGCAGGTTCCTTCGGAAATTAGTTTAACCACTGAAAGGTAGATCATGGAGAGTACAATCTCATATAAAAATGGAATAACATAGTTTGATGGACAGAAGTATGTTTTTTGGAGCATAAGGATGAGGACATATATACAGGCACAGGGATTTCAAGTTTGGCAATCCATTGTATATGGATACACAGCACCAACAGTTCCACCAACAAATGACAAAGCGGTAAAACTCGGTGAGAATAATTCCAAAGCTACAAATACACTTTTGAATGGTCTCAGTGATACGGTATTCACCAAAGTTGCACACTGTAAATCCGCTAAAGAGATTTGGGACAAGCTTCAAAATATTTATGAAGGAGATACAAAAGTGAAAGCATCAAAGCTTCAGACTTACAGAGGTCATTTCAAACAACTAAAAATGAAGGAATATGAAGATATCACAACCTACTTCTTACGAGTCAATGAAAAAGTGAATGCAATCATAGGATTGGGAGAAGAAATTGAACAATCTGTAATTGTTCAGAAGATACTAAGATCTCTTCCTATGAGATTCAACCCTAATATATCAACACTATAAGAAATATTTGATATGGACTCAATAAGCATGGATGAACTGCATGGAATCTTCACAGCATATGAAATGAGAACTGAGCAGGAAAATCCAAATGTAAAAGAAGAAGCCTTCAAGGCATCCAAAAGATCAAATCAAAAAAAAAAGGAACAAGAAGAATATAGCAGCAGCAGTGATGCCTCGGAAGATGATGAAGAAGTGGCCAACTTCGTCAAAAGACTAAACAAGGGAACCAACAGTAGGTATAGAGGTATGCTCCCTTTAATTTGTTTTAATTTTGATGGTATTGGTCATTTTTATAACAAATGTCCTCATAAGAAAAAGAGAAATGGTGAAGGTTACTCAAAAGGAAAACACACATATAAAGGCAAAATAACTACAAAGAAAGTTTTCAAGAAAAGCTTATACACCAAAGAATACATCTCATCATTAGATGAATATGAATTCAGTGACAATGAGATAGGAAGAGTTTTATTCATGGGAGTAAAAGACTCTGACAAAGAAGACTTCAAAGAAGAATATGAAGAAGCTAAAGAAGAATGTGTAGAAGTCAAAGAATAAATTGAAGAGGCAGAAGTTTACTATCGAGAAGAATTAATGTGTGCCATAGAAGTTATCAGAAAAAGAAAAGAAGAAAAACAAGAAACTACAAGCAAAAATAGACAAGAAAAAGGACACTCAAGAACTAGAACAAATGATCAAAAAATTGAAGGTTCAAATAGAATAAGATAAAAGAATTGAAGAAGCACTCAAATAACAACTAGAAGAAAAGGACAAGATCATTGGAAACTTGGAAGCAGAGGTTGTCACACTAAGAAAGGATATTCAAAAGAAAAATATGCAAAATAGCTCAAAAGTTCTGGATGACATTATCAGCAGTCAAAAATCTCATCTTGACAAGTCCAGAATTGGATACAATCAGACAGAAAAGGGATCAAGCTCCAAAACAACAGAGAAAGAAACAAATCCAAAGAACTATGCAGAAACAATCAAAGAGGATAGGAAGATATACAAAGAAGATTATAGGGACACTCCTCCACCAAGAAGATTCAGATTTTAGAATCAACAACAGACAGATAGGCCTCAAGAAGAATAAGGATTCGTAAGAGCCCCTCCTTTCAGAAGATCTTCAACTCCCAGGTATCAAACTATATTTTTTGGTTTATGTTATGCATGTAATAATTTTGGACACATGGCCAAGGATTGCAGAATGACAGTCCCTCCTAAAGAACCTCAACAGAATAACAGTAGTCACAGACAAGAACCTCAAAAAACAACATGGATAAGAAAGCAAGATCAGTATAACAATGACGAATGCACAGTCGCTCTACAAGCTAAGAAGAAGAAAAATGGTTGGTATGCTGACAGTGGATGTTCAAAACATATGGCAGGTGATAAAGACAAATTTCTTACATTACAAAAAGAAAAAAATGGATCAATGTCCTTCGGAAATGATAATTCATCCAAAATAATTGGAGAAGGCACGGTCCGAATTGGGAACAAGAATGAAAATGGACAAAATGTTCTACTGGTAGAAGATATTAAACATAATCTTCTAAGTGTGATTCAAATGTGTGACCAAGGTCATAAACTTACTTTCGATTCAGAAAAGTGTGAGATAAGAAAAGAAGGTTCAGGGAAATTGGTCGATACAGCTACAAGAACTTCAAACAACATATATGTGTTAAGTGAAATTGGAAATGAAAAGTGTTGTCTAGGAAAGGAAGATGAAATTTGTCTATGGCATAGAAGAATGGGTCACATGAATTTTGATAACCTTGTCAAATTCAGCAAAAGAGAAGAAGTCAGAGAAATTCCCCAAATCACGAAACCAACCAACACTTTATGCAAGCATTATCAACAAGGAAAGCAAATAAAGACCAAGTTCAAATCAAAGGAATACTCAACAACAAGACCACTGGAAATTGTGCACACTGATCTAGTTGGACCAACTACAACAAAGGGCTTAAAAGGTGAAAAATACTTTATGTTATTAGTTGATGATTATACAATAATGATTGTAGTTTGTTTTCTCAAGAACAAGTGAGAAGCTTTTGAAAACTTCAAGATCTAGAAGGAACTGGTTGAAAATGAGATGGATTCAAGAATCAAATGTTTGAGATCTGATAATGGAGGAGATTTCACTTCAAAGTAATTTATGGACTATTGTAGCAGTCATGGAATAAAAAGAAAATTCTTCGTTGCTAGGACACCTCAACAGAATGGAGTTGTTGAAAGAAAGAACAGGACAATACAAGAAATGGCTCGAACAATGCTAATGGATTCCAAATTGACATATATATTTTGGACACAGGAAATGCATACAACATTTCACATTCAAAATAGAGGAATGCTCAGAAAGAAAACTAATAAAACTCCCTATGAGATATGGAAAGGAAGACCAACAAATGTGAAGCACTTCAGAGTTTTTGGAAGCAAATGCTACATCAAAAGAGAAGATGGCAGAATGGGAAAGTTTGACTCTCATGTGGACAAAGGAATACTTGTTGGTTACTCAAGTACAAGGATAGCATACAAGTGTTACAATCTAATATTGAACAAAGTTGTGGAAAGCATCAACCTAACAATTGATGAAACAGGCAGACCAGAATCAAACGAAGAAGAAAACAAATCAATGGAACAACTTTTTGAAGACGAAGATGAAAAAAAAGTAGAAGAGGAAGATGAAGATGAAGAGAATCCGACAAAAGAAGAAGAGAAAGTTCAGAAAGTATCTCCAAAGACACCTAGCAAACGAGTACAGAAGAATCATCCTTCAGATCAGATTATTGGAAATAAAGATGCAGGAGTTGAGACTAGAAGAAAAATTCGTTCACCAGAACAAACACACCTAGCACTCTTATCTACAATTGAACCAAAATGTTTTGAAAAAGCCAGCAATGATGAATTTTGGAATAAGGCCATGGATGAAGAATTGGATCAAATAGAGAAAAATGACACTTGGGAATTGGTTCCAAGACCAAAGAATAAGAATGTGATCGGCACAAAATGGGTTTTTAGGAATAAATTGAATGAAGATAGACAGGTTACAAGGAACAAAGCTA
>ML806465.1:106548-132194 GCA_009831015.1 Picea engelmannii
TATGTGGTTTTCTCCCGATTTGGGTTTCCACGTAAAACATTGGTGTATTGTGTACTGTGTATTGTGTATGTGTATGTTTGTTCATTTTTTCATTGCTTATTTACTCTACAATTATTGGATGATAATGCTTCATTGATATAACACTTGGATTATATGGTTAAAAAGGATTAAATTTCTCTATTACAGATTCACCCCCCATCTCACTAATCCAACATGGTGATGGTGTATGGCCCATACTAGAGTGGGAAAAGATTTTTATGGGGCCCTTTAAGACATTATTTCTACAAGTGCAACCAAACTTTGTCACCCACCTAAAACTTATGTGGCACCCGGTGTTGATCATGGTGTTGCTTGTACTTGGCACTGGACTTCTGTAAAATATCATGAACCTGTTGGCAGATGTGTTGGATCCATTCAATGATATAGGTGGCTTTGTGGGATTCTGGTGGAGCATGGGATGAGTCAGTTGAGGTGGTCGCTAGGGGTAGTGTAACATCCATGGGGCCCAATGGTTGGAATCCCAACCCCACCAGAAAGGGGTTGTGGCCAGTTGAGCTATGCAGGGCTTAGTTGTAGCTATGCTAGAAATAGGGAAGAGTTTCATCCCATGTGCGGGAATTATTGGAATTGTACATGCACATGATATGTATGATCATCCGATTAACGACCTTAGTTTTCCCATCCGTATGGGGGTGGAAGCCAGTGTATTTGGTGATCTTGGTATCCAGCAGTGTCTAGAGGCTCGACTAGAATGTGTTGAGGAATCGAATATCCCGATATGAGATAATGGTTCATGGGATCCAAAAGTGTACCCAAACGCACTCAAAGAAGAGCTTGGCAATGGCCTCTATAGTGATGTTCTTCTTGCAGGAGGCCAGAATCGCCATCTTGGAAAAGCGATCAACAACCACAAAAACACAGTCATTTCCCCTCTTGGTGGATGAGAGCCATGACATGTAGTCCAGTGAGATGGATTCACATGGATTGTCAGGAGAAGGAAGAGGGGTGTACAGGCCATGTTTCTTAGTGGTCGTTTTGGGAATAGCACAAGCGATGCAGGACCTGATATACTTCCTGACATACTGTCGAAGTTTCGACCAGTAGAAATATTTCTGCAGCACTGCCATTGTCTTTTTTATGCCAAAGTGTCCTTCCACCCAACTGTAGTGAGCTTCCAAAATTATCTTCGTGCGCTTGCTTTATGGAACACAGAGATTGCCCAGATGGAACAACAACTTGTCCTGAATATGGAAATTAGCGACCACTGAGTTTTTTCCCAACATTTGGTAGGTGGTGGAGAAGTTAGGGTCTGTCTCATAGATATGGGGCCATCTAGAGGTCTCATTTTCGCAAGATTCTAGCATCATGGTGAGTGTCGCGAATGGAGGTCGGCTGAGGCAATCAACAACTCAGTTGGTACTTCCTATTTTATACTTGATGTTGAGGTGGAACTGATGTAAGTATCTGGGCCACTTATGATGGTGGTCATTCTACACTTTTCCCTTGGTCGGCATGAACTATAGTGGCTTGTGATCAGTGTGGATTATTGTCTCCTTCCCCAGAATTTAATGTCTCCACTAGCGACAGGCTTGCACAATGGAGTACATTTCTTTTTCGTATATAGGGTACTTGTAGACAACAGCTGATAGTGTCTCACTATGATACACCACAGGGTAGCCGTGTTGAGTGAGAACGGCACCCACAACATAGTCTGAAGTGTTAGCACAATATTTTTTTATGCCTCAGTGTTGCGTAAGTGGCGCTACCTATAGGTGCTACCTAATTTTTCACAGAGAACAGAATCTGCATTTCATCATTCATTTTGGCAAATGAATACAATTGTTATGGGATTTTTGTTTGTTTTGGGGAAAATTGAAATTATATTGAGTTATTTCCAATATCCAAGTTCAAGCATCAAATAACCCATGGATTTATGCTACCAAATTGCAAGCACAAACACAATCGGGTGCTACCTATAGGTGATGCATAATATTCTAGCAGAGGATAAATTGTGTAGAGTTATTCTGCCATTTTTGAGCCACTAATTTAAAACTTGGGTTATGAGCAGTTGAGGATGTATTTTTGAAAACTGGAGGAGGTTTTTGTTCATAACATTTCAAATAAAAAAAACCTCTCTTAGTTTTTCAAAATGTTTTTTGGTTTGAGAGATATTGGATACAGAAGTAGGCACTTCATACTCTGCACAGTGGCACTGCGTACTAATTTCCTATAGCGGTCAAGGTTTTGATATTTGCCTTGTTGGAAGGTTTCCACATGTCAAGGAGAGTTTGAATGGATTCTCAAGGATCAGTTAGATATCAAGGGACACCTACACCTAATATTTATATCCATCAAAGGCCTCATGCATGAGGTGGAAACAATTTATTAATGACTTCCAACAAATTCCTGAAAATCAGAAGTTTGTTGGATTTTTGTCTCTTTGATTGTTGCCACCTATATCCAAGGCTTAGAATCCAATGGAGGAGATGGAATTTGACCTCCTTAGTTTATTTGGATGCTATTTTCTATTTAAATAGTGATATATCTCTTGGACAGAGGGGATGGATGAGCCAAGAGAGGCTAGAGAGAGTAGGAATAGGCAGTTTTCTGTGTGTGTTCATTTGTAAGCCTGTGGGCATTTTAGGATTGTCAACATTACTGCTATTGGAGACTCATGAGAGCTATGATTTCAGATTTTAATTCTTCTTTTATATTTCTTCTTATTTGAATATATTGCATATTTGAGGATCAAAGGCAGTCAATGATTTATGGATCCCTAAGCAGCAGAGGATCTATTGTATTTTTCCCATCAGTCATTGTTTATATTCAAGTATTTGTTGATTCATTGAATTGAGAGGATCTTTATTTACTGGACATTCTATCTGATGTTTTCCTTCTTCATTTCTTCCACCTATCAGCATATAATCTTGTTTTCTGTTAAGCATCTTTTGTTCCTTTGATGAGTAGGATGTTTGTGACTCCATTGCCCATTGGTGTAGCCTACGGATCTGCAGTTTGCTTCCCTCTCTCTTTCTTTATCCATATTGTTGATCTACCTATTCAAAACCAAAGTTATCTTTTACATTCTGATGGGTGTTGAGCTTACACTTTAGCATTCAAAGTGTGACTTTTAGTGATAACATGAAGCATTTGTCTCGATCTCAAAGGGATGTTGCAGGTCCGGTAATGAAATCACTGGGGATGAGCACAAATGCTACTTCAAGTCATTGAAGGCTTATTGTTGGGAAAGGCCCCACATAAATTTTTCCATACCTCCACCCCTGGTTACTTGGCTGAGGGCCCATGCGATATGAGAGAATCCCAACATGAACTTGCGATAGAAATTGGCAAGGCCTAAGAAGCTCCAAGGCCCAGTGAGTGTGGTTTGGGTTGGCCAGTCACGGATGACCTAGATCTTGGTTGGATCCACATGAAAACCATGTTGATCAATGATGTATCCTAAGTAATGGACCATGTCCATGCCGAAGCATCATTTTTCTAAGTTTGCATATAGTTTGTGCTGCCGCAGGGTGTGCAAAACCTGTTAAATGTGTTGCAAGTGTTCTTCCCAAGTCTTGATGTAGATGAGGATTTCATCTAAATACACCACTAAAAAATTATTTGTGAAAGTTCACAGGATATCTTCCATCATCCTCATAAACTTTGTTGGAGCATTTTTCAAACCAAAGGGCATGACCAACCATTCAAAAATACCTTCTTCTGACTTAAAGGCGGTCTTCCATAAATCTGTTTGTTCTATTGGGACATGGTGGTAGCCAAACTTCATATCAATATTACTGAAGTATTTGTCCCCTGTGATTTGATCAAGAAATTCATCGATTCGTGGAATCAAGTACCAATTCGGGACTGTGATTTTATTCAGGGCCCGATAATCACTGCAGAATCATCAGGTCTTGTATTTCTTCTGCACCAATATGGTTGGGCTCCCACAAGGAGATGAGTTGGGACATATGTGCCCCTTTTGGAGAAGTTCTTGTATCTGCCTCTTGATCTCCTCATTTTCCAACAAAGAGTGGTGGTAGATTGACCCATTGGGTAGCGATGCCCTTGGGTCAGATCGATGGGATGCTTGACCTGGTAGTGTAGAGGTACCCCGGTAGGAGAGGATAAGATATCTGAGTATTCTTCCACGACCTTATCCACTTGCTTCTGTTGTGTGGAGAGATCGACTGTAGAGGCCCTGGATGTGGCTACAATATTTTTCTTACTTTGAGAGAAAATCACAAAGAAGACAAATTTCCTGGTCTAAGAGATGACCTTCCTACATTGCTTGGTAGAGATCAAGGAAATAGAACTAGGAGGGACTACCTCGGGTATCCTATACATTTTCTTGTTCAAACTAATAATAACACTACGAGGCCTAGACTCATATACAACATGACATTTCCATAAATAAGGTTGGCCCAAAAGAACATTACAAACTTTGAGAGGATCAACATCACACAATACCTTGTCTTTGAAGGGCTTGATGTTGTACGACAGTTGACACTATTGGTTGACACGAAGATCACTTCCTTGGTGGACCCATCCAATGGTGTAGGGTTACAGGTGCAGCATTGTCGGTAGGGCCAGCCGCTTGATGACCTCGGTTGAGATGAGGTTCTTTTGGCTATCGCTATCAACGATGAAGTGCAACAGGGTGCCTTTTACCCACATCTATGAATGGAAAATGAGCTTGCCTTCCTTTGTCTTGTCTGGTTCACTAGGTTGGAGCTTGGTAGTAGAAACAGTGGCACTGGGTTCCGTGTCAATGATCTATCTTCCCCTTTCTAGTTCTAACTCGGAGTGAGAACCTGCATCTGATTCAATGGCTTTCACTTCATCCACCAATGACTACTTTGAACCGCAGTCAATAGTGTTATGATAAGGGCTCTTATGGAAGTCACACCACTTCCTGGTATCCTTCTTTGTCTTTATGGTGTCCTTATTTTCTTGTGTCTCGGACTGGTTTTTCTGATAATGTCCATCTTTTCTTTGTCCTTTGTTTTGTAGGTTTGGGTTTCCCTTTCCTGGTTTTTGTTGCGAGGGGTTCCCAAGCCCAAATTTTCGCGTCTTTTGTTTGAGCTTTTGCTCGATTTTAACAGCATATCGATAGTTCGTGCCCAAGGACGAGATTTCCAGAAATTCCATTTCAGTTTGGATGTATTTATGCAGAGCACCACGATACTTGAGCACTATATGTCTCTCTGAATCTTTGATACACAACTTGGTGTGTCGGGTATGGAAGATATTTGTGAAATCTGGCACTGCTTGGTCTCTTTCTTGCCACAGTGTGGTCCATTTGGTATACAAGTCATCATAGCTTCCGATAGGGTAGCATTGTTCCTTAATAGCATCCCTGAAGGATTCCTAGATGGACGCGGCTGTAAATAATAAGGGTTCCTCTATTTCCTTTTGCTCATAGAAAGTTTCCCACCAATCTTTGACATGAGGAATGGCTTTGAGGAGCGCAAAAGTAATTTTTTATCTATTTGAAAATTTATGGATAGAAAAATATCCTTCTAGTAGATTCAACCACTTGTCTACAACATCTGCGTCTATATAACCTTCAAATATAGGAATATCAAAATTGATTTGTACCTTGAAGGGGACGATGCCTCCGCTTGAGGAAGACAGATCACCTGTTGGTAGCCGTCAAAGGATTTGCGTGAAACTATCCATCATCTCGTTCCTCTGTTGCGTGAGGGCTTCCTCAAGAAACATTTTGAAAGGATCTCGTGTCCCATCATCTTTCTTTTCTTCTCCCATGAGAAGTCGTTTAGGCATGCGAGAGATTTTTTCCTCAAGAGAAACAAGCTCGAGACCCAATTCTTTGTACCCTGACCTCGTTGGGGACATGCATTAAGATGAAAAGGAGTAGACCACTCTGATACTACTGATCTAGATTTTATGAGTAGAATGAAATGAATACATATTATTAAAAGATGTTTAACAGAGAATAACAAAGATACAGTAAAACTTGTTTTCTATTCAATAAGGAAATAAGTTGAAACTGTAAAATGCAGTGGAAAACAAGCTTGTTGGAATGGTGGCAGCTTATCTCTAAGAAGAGATGTGACAATTGTTCTCATTCGCAAGAAAATCATTACAATGAGGTTCCGAAAGCCCTTTTACAATAAAAAGGAATGTCAAAAACCCTAGACATCCAAAAACCTTACGCTAGGAGATGAAGTGCCAAAATTCATGTGGGCCCCATTTGGGTAAGTTAGTACATCAACTTCCTAGGGTTGTAACTTTTGCATATGATCTTCATTTTAGGCATACGATAGCCCATTGGAAAGGTCTATCCGAGGACTACACATTTTTCTACCATATATCAAAAGTCATTTTCGACTATGGCGAGCCCTAAAAACGTTGTTTAGGGCCTCAAAACAACCCCGCAAGTCAGGAAGCCAAAATCTAGGAAAAAAAATGCCAAACTCGAAAACTGCTAAAATGAACCAGTTGGAATAGGTGGGAAGCCACCAAAATTCATATGGATCACTCTCAGAGAATCCAATATTCCATGTCAGGCCCAAGCATATTGAGATTGGATACCACTTCATTTGGGAGAGGATCTAGAAGGGATGAGTGAAGCTTCAATATATTTCTACAGATGAGAAAGTTGCAGATATTCTGACCAAACCCTTGGTAAAAGGGAAATTTGTGTTCTTCATAGACAAATTTTGAGCGGTTCAGAATACCTTCCTCACTAAGAGGGAGTGTTTATCTTAGTGGTAGCATCGAACATGTATTTCCACGCAAATGTATGTGTCTAGACATGTGGAAATCATCCAAAGCCTTCTATCCTTGAATTTATTTTAGTTAAAGGATTTATTAAAGGAAATTTATTTTATTAATTAATTATTTGAATTAATTGAGCTATTTAAGGAAATGCTAAAATATAACATTTAAACTCAGCGATTGATATCAAGTGAGGTGAGAAGTAATCTCAGTCGTCAACCACTTTGGAGATTAGGGTTAGGTTATAACTCAAGATTATAAAATCAAGGCTATGGTAAAGGAGAAGATACTTATACATTTATCATAGTAGATAAGGAATTTTTCTCAGAGGGTTGGATCACAAAGGACTGTGATTCAATATCTTGGATATGTGGAGAAGGACTTCCATCTAAAAATCAGGTCAAGAAGAAGAGAGAACAGAGGCGACTGCAAGTGGGTTTTAGTCAAGCGAAGCCATATGAAAGAGTTGTGTTGTACAAAGATTGTCATACAATATTTGTGTACATGTACACAAGTGTCGGTGGAGACAGGCGCATATACACATGTGTGCAAAAGGCACAGTCACATATACCTTGAAAAGCATGTAGATTTGGGTCATATAATAGATCATACTTTGCCAAGTTTGTCTGCAGTTTTATTTCTCTCAGTGGGCCATTATCCTTGTTATGAGAACCCTAATTTTAGCATAATAAAATCATTCTCAGTACTAGTTTTTTTCAAGGTGTATCTACCCAAAAATATTGGTGTTTATGTGTGCATGATTTGGTTTCCAATTTTTCTTCTGTTAGATTTATTTGAGTTGAATGTTTCAGCAATGTATTTTTGTTTTGTGAGTTGTTGATTTAGTTGCATTAAGGAAATCACTAGACAAAAATATGTCGGAGTAAGAGGATTTCAACAAAAAAAAATGCAATTATTATATAAATAGCATAGTAAACGAACTAAAATCAATATTAAATAAAATGTTAGTTTTGATTACTTGATAAGTGGAAATTATAAATAATAGATTAGTTCTTTTTAAAATTAAGATGAAAGGTCAATTAAAACTATTGGATATTAGGTATAGAAAATAAAAATAATTTAAGTTTAAGGAATTAGTTTGATTGATTTTTAATAACGGTATTGTAAATTGGTCGAATTTCTTATTTATAAGAATTTGGTTTGAATTCTTCTAAAATATCTCTTATGAAATATTCTTTTAAAAAAATATAATAACAAATGTCCTTTATATTTATATATGTGTGTCTATGTGTGTGTGTGTGGATACACATAGAGAGACATATATTATATAATTGTGATATAAATGAAATAATCAATTAATTTACTATATTGGATATTGGTGAATGTTTGACTGAAGATTGAAATCCTATGCAAAAAATGAATGAGAGGAAGAGAAGCCTTCCTATCTTCAATGAAATGAGGTAAAATTCCATACCCCAATGAAAAATCACTTTGAGAATTTAAGACAACAAAGTAATGAAAAGGATGCCCAAAAACTAGCTATAACCAATGATGAGGAAAAGGAAAAAGGTTAATATCTTTGTGACATATCATGTAGGTTAATATAGGTGCAAGTAGATGCATTAATTTTAGTTTAACTAGATGAATGTGATGCATTGATTTCAATGTATTCCAATTTTAGATTGACTTTAATTGTATATTATGGTAGTTAAATGAAATACATGCATTGATCGAGGATCACAACCTCAATTCCCTGGAATTATGTGTGAGGAGTCATATGTTGGAATTCAGGTATCCATGCATATTGTCATGTGGATATATGCAGTAAATACCCCCTATTAAATATAATTTTTTTTAAGAAAAAAAAGGTACTAATAATTTCTATTAAAAATATACACAATATTACAAAATGGATTCTATGCCCAGGTCTATCAAAAAAGAAACTAGATTATCGCCCCAGAATTATAGAGTTCCTAGGAATCTCTTACGCCTATAGGCCAAGATTTCTTAAAGCTTACAAAAGGTTTGATCATGATTACAAACACACATATCGATAATGTTGTTCATATTAGGAGTGAAGTAGACAAAACCCCATAACATAAGCAACTATCTAACACAAGAAACCCAAAACATGGAACCACTGATACTCATATTCTCAAAGATTGGGGGGGGAGTGTTATAGTGTCATTTTTAACCAAATATGCACATTGGCCTCAATTATAACCTTTTCCCTATTTGCAGAAGATGAACCCCCCTTTTCCTCCCTAGAAATATATTTAAAATTACCATTTTTCAATATGTACGTGAATCTCCTTAAAGCAACTCGCATACATACACGACTTTCTAGTGAGCAACCCACATACATGTTTAATTGGATAAAAAAAATACAATTCCTGAAATTTTGAGAAGAGTTGATTGGTTTCCTAGGTTCCTGACCTCCTATATCCCATTCATAACTACTCCAACTAACATAAGGGATTATCAAATAGAGCCTTGGGATGGAGGAAGGAGGATAAAAAAGAGATGCAGCCTTATGTTGACAGTTCCTAATATCTCCGCAAGCCATTGTTTCCATAGATTTTTTATATTGTCTTCCCCCTTGAAAATCCTTGTTTTCTAGATTTTGGTTCCTTTTTATCTCGTCGGGAAGAAGCCTATTGCTTCCTTGGACCTGTCAGGACACAAACCTTTGGAGGTAGACTTCATATTCTCAACTCTTTGGTGGAGGAACTTGGATCCTAGTTCTGGGAGCGTGCCGCAGTGGTTGCAAGTTGTAACCAACCCCTTTTGTTGTTATCAATAAAATAACTCTAATTATTATCTGATTCTTTGCGTTAATTCATGATTTTAATGATATTATGTGTATCTTGTCTTGAATATAACATAGAATTTGAATTTATTATATTTAGTTAGTTAGTGGATAACTACTTTCTTGTAGTGGCATACTTATTTGGTTGCAGAACTTTCAAAAGATCATTATGGAGGATTTATGGAGTGAAATACCTTAAGTAGGGTCTACTTCAAATGTATGGTTCTAGGTATGTCCTTATTCCTTTCTTCTAAAATTTAGTTATTAAAGGTAGTTACTTCTATTTGATTGTCTAATTAGAGGTTGAGAGGAGTCTTTTAAGGGAACTGCTCTGTTGTGGCCCTAACCCAAAGCAATAGGACTTAGATTTCCATAATAGGGAGAGAACCTGGGTTCTTGTCCTAATGGAGATTAGTTTCTTTGGATACTTTCAAAGATAATTGCCTGAAGTGACAAAAGCATGAATTGGACAATTCCTCGTTGACCATGATAGGCCTCTCTCTATAATTGTTCATGCTTCTTTTTTCCTCTCGTTGTTCTGGCTTACCCTTATTTTCTTCTAGAGCCTGCTCGTGGAAGCGAATGTCGAATTGGGATTTATAGAAGAGCTTGAATTTATCCTCCATGATTCTCATTGTGTTCCTGGTAGCCACATTTTCCTGTTGTTGTCGGACAATAGCTTGAGCCATCGTCGATTTGGAGATCTAGAAAACTTCAACCAAGTGGAAGTAATTTGTTTCTCTAGTTTGGTTCTACCCTAGGTCAGGAACCCAAACTTTTACTTCTGACAAAACCTCCTCTTTTTGGATGTCCCTTCTCTCCCTAGCAACCTCCGCTTGAAATTTTGACATCACCCTTTTTTCCTTGGAAGAATAGAGGGTGTGATATCTATTGTTGGCTTCCCGCATGTCCTGAGATGCCTTAGTTCTTGATTGAATATTATCTAGATAGTACACTCCCCTAAAACCACTTTTCCTATGGTCCCAACTTTCAAAGCCTAGAAATTCCTTCTTGGTTGTTGATACTTTGCTTATGTTAGTCTCCATTCCTCTGTTTTGTCTCATGTTTTTCATCCTCTACCTTCCTGACTTCTGGTGGTGTTGCCCGAGGTATTTACTCCACTCCCTACAAGTTATTTTTACCCCCATTATGTAGAGACTCAGAGTGAGAGAGACCCTTGAGACACCACTTTACTAGTTTCACCACTATAACTCTGCTTTTCTCATGGATTCTTTGAAATACCAATACAAGTCGGAAGGGCCTCCACTATGTGGCTGGTTTTTTTCCTTGGATTATTTTGATGATAAACAAATCTGGCATGTTGTCTTGAGATCTGGTATAGTTTCCTTCGCCTACCCAGCTTAACTAATCGGATCCTTTTACCATGAATCCCATATAGGGAGTGTATGATCATGATGGTATCCATGCTAGGGAAGGATGCCATGGGTGTCATCCCATATCCTTTCCTCATGGTTTCATCTGTAGAGTCGTAACTCCATACCTCCCAAAATAAATCCCTTCACACTAATTTTCATCCTTCTTACACTTTCTTCATCTATATTGTCTAAGATCAAGAGATCTTTCCACCTAGAGGCCAAGTGGGAGAGATATGATACTTAATAGGTCCTATGGAAACCTGGGCCCCCCTTTTCCAGGACGTTATCTCCCCTAGTTGTCTCCTCCTTTATGTGAATGGTGTCTCACATGGCTAGATGTGTTACATTCTCCCTTAAATAACCTAGGCCCACCTCCCACCATAAAATATTATTTCCCTAGGATCTTGGATGACTGTCATGTTTGCAAGGTAATCAGATATTATGTTAGCTTATCTCCTGACATGTAATGAGACAATGGTTGATCTTCCCCTAACACAACTTTCCACCTTAGAGAGGCCATGAGAAAGATTCTAGTTCGTCGAAACTTTCTCTCGAGGGGTGTCATTGATGATTTTCCTCAGATCGTCGATGAGAATCTATGAATCCCCTTCCAGAATAATTTCTTTGTGCTCTAGGTCTGCTACCATCCTTAAACCCCAGAGAAAACCTGCAATTTTAGCACCATTTTTTGTGTTATACCTAATTCAAATGATGAATAAATTTTGGATTGCACATGTTCAGTCCCTTATAACACCTCCAGCACCTACGGGGCCTAGATTTCCTTTTGAGGCACCATCAAAAATTAGTTTCAAGAATCCCAAAGGAGGAGGTTCCCACTTCTCCCTCATTTGTTTTATTGACGCCCAAGTTTCTTTGACTGGTGGATATGTTGGTCTTGGTCCAATTACCAATTTTTGAAGTACTCGATTTCCTCCCCTATAGGTCTCCAATATTCCTCCTCTCAGGAAGAAGAGGCTATGGTTTCCTTACTATTCTAGGTAATTCCTTGCAAAATTTGGTCTCTTTTCTATGTTGTTTTTTTATTATCCTATTATTTCTCTCTTTTGATGTATTCCAAAGTAAGAAACCCGAAATAAACATCCAAATTATATTCATGATTAGGTTCTTGAAATCCTCTGGTATCCAAGCTTCTATTTTTTTATTGATATCATGTCTTATTATGTCTAGAGTTCAGAAACACAAGGCTCCTATATCCCATAGATCAGAAACCATATTGCAGACACTGAAGAGGTGATGCACATTTTCTCCATATTAGAGGCACATTAAGCAGATGGAAGGTCCTTCAAACCCCCTTCTAATGAGACGATCCTAAGTTAGTTCCCTTATGTTAATGAGAAGCCAAATAAACATCATTATTCTAGGACAAAGGTGCGGGTTCCAAACCTTACTCTAGACTGGAGACTATATAGTGTCCCTATTTCCCATCACTTGATGGTAATATTCCTTTGTATTAAAAATGCCATTTCCTTTCTTTCCCCATATAAAAATTTATCTCCATGTTTTGATGTGAATAATTCTTTGGTTCAAAGAAAAATACATATCCTTGTGGGAGTTCCCTTCCCAAACCAATGGCCATTCTGAAAGGTTCTTCCATCGTGTTTTGTTGAGGGTTCTCTTCCCAAAAATGACGAACCCTTATCTATCCCACTGCCTTAGTATTTTCCTAAATTTCCTGGTAGTTTCCTTACATGAGTAAGGTTGGCATCTACTCCCAGGCATCCTACCAGAATAGGGTTGACCTTCCATCATGAATTTCCTAGAATCTTTGTTGCTGGACTATCCCCCTATTTTTCCACGCATGATTCTAGATGAAAGAGATAGGGTGGGATCCTTCCAAACAAATCCAATATTCAGGATGACTATCCTTTGTGTACTTGTCCTTCCATATTATGTCCCAAAGAACTTATGGGTTCTTGTTCCATCTCCAGAATATTTTCTCCAATAACGCCTCTCCCATCTTTTGGGGGTCCCTGATGCCAAGACCGCCCATGTTTTTTAGGGTGTAGATTCTATTTCATGCTACCAAATCTCATTTAATGTCTCATTTTTCTCCTCCCCAAAGAATTTTTTGTTGGATAGCACAAATTCTCTATTGGATGTTTACAAGTGATGCAATAACAAAGAAAAAATAGATTGTAATTGTCGTCAGAACAAATTTAATTAGTAGAACCCTTACTAGAAAAGTATGGAATTTATGGTTCCAAATATTTAGTCGGACATCCATCTTAGGTAGGAGTTCTTATCAAGAAGTATTGCAGAGAGATTTGTACAGGAGGGGTGCACATAGTTACTTGGAGGGGAGGGAGACCCTTTGAAAACCCAAAATTATTGAACAATTGTGATGTATGGCTATGGGGGTGTTACAGATTTTTTTTTAGATTTTCAATGGTTTATCTGCATTCCCAAAGCTTCCATAAAGAGATCAAGGATTCATTTAAACTATATGACTTCCTTGACCATGGGATGACCCATTAACAAGGTGCCATCCATGAACTGGATATGGGTGAGGGATTCATATTGTGGATTGAGGTGGATTCTATGCACCTCCCCTGCTTGTCAGGGCATTTTGATGAATCTCCCTAGCCCTTCAACTAGGATTATAAACAAATATGAGGAAAGAGGTACCCCAAGAAGGATACCTTTAGTTGATTTGAAGGTGGAGGTGGGGGAGAAATTAACCAAAATCTACAAAAAGGATAAGGATATCAGGATTGAGATCCAATAGATCCAAGCTGGATCAAAACCAAACACCCCCAACATTTCTCTCAATAAATCCCAATTTATTCTATCATAGGCCTTGGCTAGATTTAGCTTGATTATCATTCCCGAGAGACCACTAGTCTTAAGAGTATGGATTGACTTGTGAGCTACAATTATTCCATCAAGAATTTTCCTTCCTTATACAAAAACTCCTTGTTCTGGGGAAATAATTTCATGTAGAAGAGGTTGTATTCTATTTGTAATAACCTTCATAATTATTTTATATAGAATATTTCATAAAGAGATGGGGCATAAATTTTCTATTTTTCTTGCTTCTCGATATTTCGGGATAAGAGTTGAGAAGGTAGCATTGAAGGCCTAGAGAAATGAACGAGATCATCGAGATTCTTCCACAGCTTCCCAGACATATCTACCTATGATGCCTCAACAGGCTTGGAAAAAATCCAATGTGAAGTCATCCAGTCTAGGAGCCTTCCTAGATGGCATTGCTTTGAATATTTATTCTACCTCCTCCATAGTCACCTTTATCATGAGGATGTTATTTTTCTCTAGGGAAATAATACTTGGGATGGATTCTCTAATATTAAGGGTGGCCTCCCTCTGGTTTATGCTTGGTTCTGACAATCGATTATTATAGTGGCTTACCATTTCGTTTTCAATGTCATTATGGTTTTCTAGTAGGGTTACCTCTTTAGACTGTAGGGAATTGATTTGATTATGACTTCTCCTACATAGGAGGGAACTACGAAAGAACTTGGTGTTTCTTTCCCCTTCCAACAACCAATGGATTCAATATATTTGGGAAATCAATATCTATTCCTTCTTCTCTATTTAAATTAGATCTTGATGGATCTTGTCCTGTTTGGACATTAGCTTTGGGAGTGACCTTGGAGAATTTTCTGATTTTGGATTTCTTCCATTTCTTTTTCCAACTTTCTTTTTTCCTTCTGGATGTTCCCAAAAAAATCCTTATTCCACTTCCTTATGCATGATTTGACATGTTTTAGGCACTATTGAAATTGGTACATCTAGGTTCCATATAGATTAGGCAGGTTGTTCCACCATTTTGACATCAACTACAGGAATTTTGGATGCCTTAACCAAAAACTTTCAAATAGGTTTGAGTCAGGAGATTAGGGAGCTTACCCAAATTAGATCTATGGGCCAATGATATGAGCCATGGAAGGGCTTGATTTCAGTTGTTAGCGCCTGATTCACTGAAAAAAAATTCACTGAAACTAAGAATATGTCAAGTCTCTCTGGTACTTTCTTTAGACCCCCTCTTATGTTGCTCCAGGTGAAGCATCGTCCTTGGGTTGGAAGATATATAAGACATACCTTATTAATAGTCTCGACCTTAAAAAGGTTTTTCTCCACATCCAACTTGTGAACCCCACCTTTTTTTTGTTTCAGTTATGTAATTAGATTGAAGTCCCCCCTATGATCCAATTCTGATCTTGCATGAGATGAACCAGCTAGGAAATTTCTCCTATGAAATCTATTTTTTCCTCAAGAATCAGGGGTCCATAAGAATTTGAAACATGGCCTTGGTGCTCATATCCTAGTTTGTGGAACCAAACCATGAGGATTCTATGCAGATGCGAAACTACCTCCACTTCCATGATACCTGGATCCCAAAGGATTGTTATCCCCCTCAACCTCTAAACATTCTACTTCATAGTTTTTCCAAATATTTTTAGCTATTTTATTTATTGTGACTCTGTCACATTTTGTCTCTTGCAACATTACAATTTATGTTTTTTCTTAATAAATTTTTTTCCTCGAAATTTTGTTTTTGGATAGAACATTCAAACCTAGAATATTCTAGGAGAATATATTCATCATCAAAATTTAGGATGGGTTTGGAAGTATTTCTCTAGGATTCCTACAGCCTGGCCATAATCTATAAAGAGCGCTCTTGTTTCTTCTAGGACTTGTCGTTGAGGTTTTCTGCCTCTTCATTTTTCCTCCCCACTTTCTTTTTTGGATCCTTAAGAGGGTTATACTTGATACCCAGGTTCCCTGATGAAGATGTTGAAGTCTCTTGGTTGCTCTATTTTCCTTTTCCTTTGATCAAATCTCTTTGCAGTCTATGTAATTTACCAACATGCGTCCATATCTTCCTGTTCCATATTTTGGGTCACATCCTCCCAATCTACTTCATCTTGTGATTTTTTTGTGTCCTCCATATCCTCCATGTTGATCTCTCCTTTAGGGGTTGGGGGATTGGAAGTGGGTTGATATTTTTGATGCATTTTGGAATCTTTTCATGCTTCCTAGTCTCTATTTCTTCTGTTTGGTTGAGTTTGGCCCTTTCTGGTTCTGACCCTTTTGTATTCTTTGTTCAGGTATCTTTTGTGACCAAGGCTTGGAAGATATTTGATCCTTTCCTAGAGGTTTATCCCATGGGATTCCTACCTTTCTTCCTCACCTTTATTATTTTAGGGATATTGACGAAGCCTTCACCATCCTTTCCCTCTTTATATTTGTTTCCAGTGGACGTTGCATTCTGGGGAAGTCACATAATAGATGTATGTGTTCATGGAACGTTTTGCATCTAAAAGGGATGTGTTCATAGACTATGATTTGGGTTTAGTCATCATCATGAAAGGAGATAAATATGGACTCTATTAGTGATCCAACAACATTCATGTAAACATATATCCTACCATAGGACGTGTATTTGGTTGTCTTGGTTATTTCTGACATTTTAACAAAGGATCTCAGGGTGTTCCCGATTCCTTCCATGGTTTCAGGTTGCCAAAATTCCTAGGGTAAGAGGTAGAGTCTGATCCAGACTAGAGCCGCTATAAATTCCTTTTTCGCAGGGGAAAACATTATATCTAGTACCTTAGGTGTAACCCTAAACAGTTAAAAAAAATATCGGTCTTCATAAAAATATTTATTTCTATCCTCAGAGCATGTGAATATTACCATAAAGAAGCCTTTTGATCCCAATTTAATATCCATGTCGCCTTTGAATTTCCACCTCGACTTCACCCAAACCATTAGAGCCTTCTTTGAGTGTAGTGTACCCTTTTTCGCAGTTCAGAGCTTACTCGCGCTCTAATACTGATTTGTACACACTTTTTAATAATAACACAGGCCAATATAACCACATGCATTTAACAAAATTAAACACATTTAAATTCCAGAGTAAAACATATCTCGTTACTTCTATAATTAAACATTCCATAGCATTTAACAATAATACATTTACACAGCGGAAAATGTGATACATAAACAGCACGGTCATACACCACATGATCAAGCATAATTCAAATACTTATCTTTTAACAGCTGTAGATATCACCAACCAAGTGCAGGCCTTCCATGAACCTCCCAGCCTTAGACCACACTGTTCATCAGCTCAACAGTGGGTCACCCCCGAGCTGGGACCGAGCTCCACCCCAAGGCAAGGAATCCTAGGTTAGGCTGAGGTTACAGGGAGGACAGCACAGAAATATCTGGAAGGATTCTTCCCAAAGATGCCATCTTACGCCCACTACTATCAGACCCTCATTCCCCACATGCATGTTCCACCCGGGAGTATACACCTTCACACGCACAGTCCATCGGTGCTAACCTCCCCCTCTGGCTCTCGGCAATAGGCCGGATCAGGAAGTCTCAGAGCCCGTAGCTGGTGCTGGACACCTCTGGAAGAAAACACTTCCCAGCAAACTCTTTCACCTGGAAAGAGTTGCTCGCAGGCCTGACAACCTGCCTCTTCCAACATCAACCACCTCCCTCACCTAGAGAGAGGTCATACACAAGCTTAGCACAGGCTTACTCTGGCCAGTATGCCACACGCAGACCAGCACTGCATGGCCACAGCAGCCAATCGGGAAAATGAACACAGGCTTTCTAACTGGTTCAACAATGGCAAGTCACTTCTTATTTCTCAATCCGACAACACGGGATAGAATCACGCTCGGGTTCTCAGGAACGCGTGACAAACAATCCATGCAGGGTCCACACAGGTTCTAACTGTTCAGACAGGAGTTTTACCAGGATATTTTGGAAGTCAACACAGGCTTTTCCGCTTTCAGGGATGAACCAGGGTATTCTTGCAGAGGTCGTACCCGTTCCATGCTCAGAGGTTCGGGTCCGAATGGAGAAGCCCCCCTCCCGCGGTTCATCTCAGTGATTATATTTGCATGCATCATGGTTGACACTTGTCACCCTGGGAACTACATGCGTTCCATAGCGTGCATCCCCTTGCATGTTCCCTCCCTTGCCAGGAACTTAGGATAAAATAATATGCACATGGATCTTTTTGGAAATAATATTAAAATATTATTCCAGGCCTAGGCCCCCTAGGCTCAACACTCAGCCCCTTTTTCCACCTTCCAGCCCCTAATCCCTTGCCCACTCTGTGGATGCTCAGTCCCCCATCACTCATTCATCGTGGTCGGTCTGCACCTGGGGGTGTTTATATTTTATTGATGTGCTACATACATACAGATACAAAATCCAAGCCCTTGGCCTTCAACCCTTAGGCTCTCTGGCCTAATCAAACACATAAGCCTACTGGATTATACAAAAATTGTCTCACCAGCCTATAACAGATATTTACAATCTCTTTAAGATCATGGTTTACATCGGGGCTCGGCCTTGGGGACACTACAATCCCCTCCCCTTATTTTTGCACTGTCCTCAATGCAACTTTACATAGCATCTGCAAGCCTTTCAAAATTTTCAAAAAGATGTGGGTACTCTGCCCGCATAACATCTGCATTCTCCCATGTCACGTCCTCGGGACTGTACCAAGTCCACTGGACCTTTACAAGCTCTATATCTCAATTCTGGAGCTATTTGTTTTTCTTGTCCAATATGCGCACAGGATGCACTTGCAGGACACCTTCTGGTTCCACCTGAATCACAGTCCAATCGATAACATGATTAGCATCAGGTACATATTTCTTAAGTAGTGAAACATGAAACACATTATGTACAGTCATAGATGCAGGTAATGCAAGCATGTATGCAACCGGCCCAATCCTTTCTATGATCTCAAATGGCCCACAAAATCTTGCTGCCAACTTGGCGCAACTTCCCAATATCAGGGAAATCCTGTTAGTTTTCACTTTCAGGAAAACACGGTCACCCACTTTGAATTCTCTATGGGTTATGTTACTATCAGCGTAACTTTTCTACCTATCTTGGGCAGCTTTCAGATTCTGTTTGATTTTTATCATCTGATCTTCCATCTCTTTGAGTAGTTCGGGTCCTACTACTACCCTGTCAGCTGGATTATCCCAGCTCACTGGAGTGTTTCACTTTCTTCCATAAAGTGCTTCGAATGGGCTCATCTTCAGTGATGCATGATACCCATTGTTGTAGGCGAATTCTACCAAATGCAGGTAGTCTTCCCACCTTGATGGTTTATCCATCACATACATTCTCAGCATGTCTTCAATTACTCTGTTCACTCTCTCTGTCTGTCCATCAAACTTGGGAGGATATGTTGTACTAAAGTTCAGATTCGTTTCGAATCCCTTGAACAGTCCTTTCCAGAAATTTGAAGTGAATTTCGGGTCCCTATCAGAAACAATTGTCTTAGGAATTCCATGCAAGCGTGCAACTTCTTTTAAAAAGATATCAGCAACATCTGTTGCTCTGTGGGTGGTTTTCAGTGGAATAAAATGGGCATCTTTAGTAAGCTTGTCCACCACCACCATGATTGAATCATGTTGCTTTCTTGTTCTGGGCAATCCTATGATAAAATCCATTGTTACCACATCCCATTTCCACTCAGGAATAGGTAAAGGCTTGCTAGGTGTCTATGCTCAGCCTTGACCTTCTGGCATTCCATACATCTGGTGATGTATTCAGCAATTTCTTTTTTCATACCTGGCCAAAAATAATGGCTTTTGACTGCTACCACAGTCTTCTAATATCCAGGATGTCCAGCATAAGCCACTTTATGCGTCTCCTTTAGAATTGTTAGCTTCAATTCTCGGTCATTGGGTACATACACTCTATTTTTATACAGAAGTAAACCACTAGTTCCCAAAGTGTAACTTTCCTGGGTCTGTGGTCTCTCACGTTGTTGTAGCTTTGCTAGAAGATTTTCGTACTGCAAATCGGCATTGGCAGCTTCTAAAATTTTGTCTTTCATCTCAGTCTGGTACATGCTAATGGTTGTAGCATGTAATTTGTGCACTTTTCTGCTGAGTGCATTAGCCACCTTATTTTCTTTCCCTTTGATATGCTTGATATCAAAGTCATATTCACACAGAAACTCCAGCCATATGATTTGCCTCGCATTTAAAGTCGGCTAATCAAATAAATACTTCAAACCGTTGTGGTATGTTCTCAACTCGAATCTCTTGCCCATGAGGTAATGTTTCCATTTCCTCAAGGCGTGGACAACTATTGCCAGCTCTAAATCATGAGTGGCATAATTCTTTTCATGCTCTTTCATCTTTTGGGATTCATAACAAATTACAAATCCCTCTTGGCTGGGAACTCCTCCCAGCCCCTCCTTACACGCATCTGTGCACACTATGTAATCCTTATTTGGATCTACAATCTTTAGGATTGGAGCACTAGTGAGCAGATGCTTCAATCACTGGAAGCTGCTCTCGCATTCTTCAGTCCACTAGAACTTCTTCCCCTTCCTTTGCAAGGAAGTGATAGCATGAGCTATCCTTGAAAATCCGGCTATGAACCTCCTATAATAGCCTGCGAGACCCATAAAGGATCTAACTTCTGCCACATTCCTTGGCGCTGGCCATTCTCGAATGGCATGTACCTTCTCAGGGTCCACTACGATCCCTTCCTCTGATATAATGTGTCCCAAGTAATGGATCTGCCTTTGGTAAAATGAGCACTTGCTCAGTTTTGCGTATAGTTGGTGTTCTCTCAACACCTGCAGCACCATTCTAAGATGTTGTTCGTGTTCTTCCTTTGTCTTGGAATACACCAAGATATCGTCCAAGAAGACTATGACAAACTTGTCCAGATAATTTCTAAACACTCCATTCATTAAGCACATAAAGACAGCAGGCGCGATGGACAATCCAAATGGCACCACTGTAAACTCATAATGACCGTACCTTGTTCTGAAGGCGGTCTTACTGATGTCCTCATCCCTTATTCTCACTTGGTGATATCCAGATCGGAGATCTATTTTCGAAAATATTTTCGCATCCTTCAACTGATCAAAAAGATCATCAATCCTTGGCAGAGGATATTTGTTCTTGACAGTGACTTTATTCAATTGCCGAAAGTCAATGCACAGCCTCATCGTCCCATCTTTCTTCTTCACAAATAGGACCGGGACTCCCCACGGTGACACACTGGGGCGAATGTAACCTTTATTTAGTATCTCTTCGAGCTGCAGTTGCAACTCTTTCATCTCTGGTGTGCTCATTCTATAAGGAGCCTTCGAAACTGGAGCTACTTCGGGCATCAGATTTATAGAAAAATCGATGTCCCTCTTCGGAGGTAGTCCAGGCACTTCCTGAAATACGTCCTTAAATTATTTAAGCACTTGGTGGTCTTCCAAATTCGAGACCACATCTTGGAATACTTCTTCCACCCGGGCTGCAAATAATTGACATCCTTTCCAGTAACATTTCTTCAGCTGCATGGCTGAGATTTCCCTCACAGCCACGGCTCTAGGAATTCCTTGGATGGTTACCTGATTTCCTTCTTCGTCCAAACATGTAAATATATTGTTGCGGAAATCCAGAAGGGCATGGTGTTGGTCCAACCAGTCCATCCCAATTAGGCAATCATATGAGCCTAAAGGCAGAAAGTTCAATTCAGCCTTAGTGCTCACTCCTTTCATGTCCACTGAATAGGACTTAACCAATTCAATGACCTTCCTCTTGGTTCCTGTGGCTAACTGCACCAACCAAGACCTCTCATGTTTGCTTCTCATTATATGCAAACATTCCACCACTCTAGGATCTATATAACTATGGCTAGCTCCTGAATCAATCAAAATAATAAGTGGTCGGTTGTTAATCATACCTTCCACTTCAATCATGTGCGATTGAAATTCCACTTGCTTATTGTCCAGGGCTGCGTAGATCCTCGGCATTCTGTTGCCCATATCCTCCATTGTTTCATCTTGCTGAACAGTATGTACAGTTCTCGCCTTACCATTTTTATGGGGACAATCTCTGTACTTGTGGTTTCCTTGACAGCCCCAACACTAAATGGGCATCAGTCTCTGTCTTTGTGCTCCCTCTTCAGTCCTTCTCAGCTCTCTAAATGATGGTTGTCCTTGATGATTGTTTCGAAAAAAGGAAGGCTTGTCTCCCTTCTGCCTTTGTTCTTTCTTAAACCTCTTCTGGTCATCCCAAGCCTTCCGAAAGGTAGGCTTTTCTCTTTGTTGTTCGTATAGTCATTTTTCCCTTCTTATGGTTTCTTCCATGGTCTTAGGATCATCATATTGAATCTTGTCACCGATGGAAGGTGGCAGTCCACTCAAATACCTCTGAATTTTAACAGCCTCGTCTTTGATGAATGGAACATACTTCAGTAGTTCCAGAAAACTTTGTTCATACTCATCAATGGTCATACTGCCCAACTTGAGTTCGAAGAACTCCTTCATCTTTCTGTCATAGTATCTTTTAGTCAGGTATTTCTTCTCGAAATACCTATTAAATTCCTTCCAAGTGACCTCTTTCTCTCTGATGTGTTGTACTTGCACAAACTGATCCCACCACATGGATGCTTTTCCTTTCAACTGGTACATTGCAATTCTTCCCTCTGCATGGGCAGAATAATTCTGTAGTTGGAAGTATTTCTTCATGCCAAGCAACCATGTCTCGGCGTCTTCCTCCTTCTTATGTTCTCCATCGAATGTTGGAGGCTTAATCTTGTTCATCTCTCCTTTCAATTCCTCCCTTCCAGATTTCCGATGCTTTCTGGTAGGGGATGGGCTTGAACTACTATGTGTCTTACTGTCAGAATGCCTTTGGGAGCGACTAAGATGTCAGCTACCACTCCTCGACCTACTTTTTCTCCCATGGGTTCTACGACTCTCCATCGTACTTGAGTCTCTTTCTTTCTCGAGTTTCTTCTCTATTCTTTCCATACTCTTCAAAAATTTTAAGTTTAATGCTCCCTGTCGGTCCCTGACTTTCATGAGATTTCGGCTATCATCTCGGCGAGCCTTGGCCTCTCTTTGCAACCTTTCAATGATTTTCATCATGTGTCCTTCCTTATCCATCTCCTTTCCATGTCCATTGGAGTTCAATCCTTCGATTCCCAGGTTAACATCCTTTCCCTCCTGTTCATCTTCTATTTCGGGGGTAATCTGCACTTTTCTCCACTCCATACTCGATGCTGGAATTATGAGCTCTGTTGAACTCTGCACATGCACTGTGCAATTCAATTAAAAATTACCAGGCCTTTAAACCTTCACGAACAACCACAACACTTATAAGCCAGCTCAAACAAAATAAGAGACATTTTAGTTTAAATAAGTTTTCTTGAACTGGATGTATTATGTATCTCTCCTATTTTTTTGTGCATTTTTCGGCAATTTCCAACAGTTCTGGCACTCGTCAGCCTTCTGCAATCCAATGCGCAGACGACTCGGATTTGTCGAGCCTTCGTTTCCTGACAACTCCTCATAATTTATAACAATCGATGTTAATAAAGTGTTTCAATTTCACGAATTGTCTGAGCTTTGTTTAGCTCTGTGTTTTTTGGGTGTGCGCAACTTCAGTTTCTGATATTTCAGGACTTTCGGGACCTTAAGCTTCAGTACCGAGGACTTCGAGTTTTCGGAACTTCCATATTCTCGGCATTTCGGGACTTCAAGTTTCGGGGTTTCGGCCCACGAGGCTTTCAAACCCACTTTGTTCTCCAAACCCTGACTTCCAAAATTTCGACTCACCCTACCCTACGGGTCCACAGCACAGCTTTCGCCCACTACCACAGTGGCACGTGGCAAGTTCATGAGGGTCCATGTCATTTTCAACGATGTCATCAGGTCCCACCTTTCTCGCTTCTCTTCTCGTCCCCACTGGCACGTGGTACATTTCCACGTGTCCACGTTCATTCCTAGAAAAAAAATCCGTCGGTCAGATCTTCCTCAAATCTACGGCGCAGATCCTTTCGAGGTTTTGGGCTTCCAAACTTCGATGCGCTCTAACTCTCGTTAGCCCTCTGGCTAGACTCGGGGCTTACATGACCTCCCCTTATATGACCACAGTCATACCTCCTATCGGAGTTTCGGACTTCCCAATGTCCCAATGCACATGTCCTCAGGATTCGCGATTCTCTGAATCCCGACGCGTCCTTCACACGTTATCCCTCCTGGCTTAGCTCCTTGTCCACGTGACCTCTACCCCATGGTCGTAGTCAAACCTCTCGTCAGGGTTTCGGGGTTCGGAGTTTCACAATGCATGGACTTCTTGTCCCCGCGATTCCCGATTCTCCGAATCCCAACTTCCGATGGATGACTCTTCTATCGGGACTTTCCCTGATTGCCTGGATTACTGCCACGGGTCCACAACGAATGAATGATCCCAATTCAATCTCGGGACTTCGGGACTTTTGATTCCCCGATGACAAAATCCTTTGTCAACTCAAAACTTTGGTAGCCTGTATACCGACGGGTCGCTCGATCTCCACCACATGTCTCAACTGTTGGACGGCTCGAATCAAATCTCAGAACTTCGTCCGGCGCAAGGTCAAAAACGCTCACCTATGTGAGTCCGGGTGTCCGGATCTCTGAATTGGACGATCACGTGACACACGTTCTTCCTTAGACAGACGGCCCAGATTGTTGCCAGGACTTTCACTATGAAAATCCCCCACCCTCTGACATCATGACTCCCAATATCGCGATTCTCGATTTTCCGAAATGGAAAATCTCACGACATGTGTCCTCCATTTTTCAGACAGTCTAGATCTATTTCGCAACTTTCATCCCTAGTTTCGGAGGTTTAACCTTTGGACATTTCCCGACATATCCTACGGACGATGGGTTTTCCGGCCGAGATCTGACGGCTTCTATGCTCCCTCCTGAGCTTGCACTCTTTCTTCCCGGCCTTGGAAGAATTCCAAGTCCTCAAAGGTCTCGACCTTTGCTTGTTTCTCCTTTGCTCTCTACTCACAGACTCTCTCCTATGCTCCCACATACTTCTAGTGTGGAGTCTGCTCTCCCTGTGGACTTATGCCACATTGGATGCGGTCTCATAACGTCGCTATACCTCCTGAGCTTAAAAACTCGTCTAGCAACTCCTTGACACTTTGGAGCAAACCAGGGTCCGAAATTGGTCCTCCCGACTCAATTTCCCCTCGCATTCTCAGTCCTAAGACTGCTTCACCGGCCCATCTAGGATCAGTGTCGAAACCTTCGCTCTGATACCAATTTGTAGTGTACCCTTTTTCGCAGTTCGGAGCTTACTCATGCTCTGATACCAATTTGTACACACTTTTTAATAATAGCACAGGCCAATATAACCACATGCATTTAACAAAATTAAACACATTTAAATTCCAGAGTAAAACATATCTCGTTACTTCTATAATTAAACATTCCATAGCATTTAACAATAATACATTTACACAGCGGAAAATGTGATACATAAACAGCACGGTCATACACCACATGATCAAGCATAATTCAAATACTTATCTTTTAATAGCTGTAGATATCACCAACCAAGTGCAGGCCTTCCATGAACCTCCCAGCCTTAGACCACACTGTTCATCAGCTCAACAGTGGGTCACCCCCGAGCTGGGACCGAGCTCCACCCCAAGGCAAGGAGTCCTAGGTTAGGCTGAGGTTACAGGGAGGACAGCACAAAAATATCTGGAAGGATTCTTCCCAAAGATGACATCTTACGCCCACTACTATCAGACCCTCATTCCCCACATGCCTGTTCCACCTGGGAGTATTGTTGTTGGGTATTCTACCCTACGGACTAATAAGCTAGGGCTCTAAGCTCATACGTAGATCATGACCCTCAAGACTTAACTTTTAACCTTCTACCCGAATCTAAAACCCCTTTTTTCACATGCACACAAGGGAAGAATGA
>ML806465.1:132294-145807 GCA_009831015.1 Picea engelmannii
AACAAGCCCATTGCAACTAGTGTTGCTACAAAGAGGAAAAATAATTTGTTCTTTGGAAACAAATGAGGAAGACTTAAAACTTGAGTTACTTATCACAATTGGAGCTAGGGTGATGCTTACATCAAACATATGGATTGATGCAAGACTCATCAATTGTGCTCTTGGAGTTGTAGAACAACTTGTGTATAACCTTGGAATTTCACCCCCATAATCACCCACATATGTTCTAGTAATATTTGATAATTATGTGGGAGTTCCATCAAATGAATCATTCCATCAAATAGTTCATATTACACCTATTAAAAGAGGTAATAAAAAATAGATTCATTTGAAACATGCTTGGGGCTTAAAAATATGTAAGTCACAAGGATTGGTGTTGGATAAAGCTATTATTAATATTGGGAAGAAAGAGAGACAGGGTATGACGTTTATTGCAATATCTTCAATTCAATATTTGAATAGTCTATGATTTCAACCTCCATTTTCATATGATCGATATCAAAAGATGGAAAATCTAGTAGGTGTGACTATAAGAAAACTATTTGTGATTGATTGCATTCTTATCATTCACATTTTTCATCATTCAACATTGTTACTTTATTTCTATTCAAATTATTCCTCATGTAACTCTTGAAGTATACTTATGAATAATACTCTCTATGTTCTTAACAAACTAATGAAAATGAGTAAATTTAAAATGATCTGATTCATCTCAACATATACATATACGTAATTTTTTGTTTCTACAAATTATATCACTATATTAAAAATTGAAGAAAATAGATTGACAATGATCCTTCTCGATAATACTCTCTGTACTTTCAACCAAATGAGGAAAGTGAGTAAATTTCAAATGATCAGATTAATCCTAATCATATACACATATATTATGTTGATCATCTACAAATTTAGTGTGACTGCCCATGACTAAAACCAACCTAGATCCATCTTAACTGTGGATATGTCCATCGTCGAGAGGGATCAAACCTCTTGAGGTGCAAACCTTTCCTCATATTTTTCACTCTAAAAGAGGTTTGCACCTCGAGATATTTTATCCTTCTTGGCGCTTGATAGATCCACGGTTAAGATGGATCTATGTTGGTTTAGAAATAAATATAGATATTTACGATATGGAAATGAACATGAATAATGTATTAAAATCACAATGTAGGGTTCATGTAGCACTGTAAATGTATTGATAATAAACTAGATTATCTTGGAGTTGTCTAGCTACTTTTATTTAATATCATAATGGCTTTTTAAATATATAGATTTCAACATATGATATCATTTCAATAAAATAATAACAAATACTCATAAATCATCATAAGGATATCTATTTCAAAACTTATTATATGAAAGGAAAACACAAAAAGAGGCATGTCAATACTACTTAGACATACCATATTCTTTTTAATAAAATAAAATGAAATAAGAAATCATTCACATACAATTTATTATTCATCCAAAAGATCAAAAATAAACTCAATACATTTTTTTCTAGTATTAGATTTAATATTAAAAATTTTAATAGAAAAATATTTTAATTTCTCAAAATATGCGAAGTTATTGATAAAAAAATATATTCATAAAAAATTAACTAGAAATCCTTCTTTTATTTGAACCTTCTACATATATTTTTACTCAAACTTTCCTGTAATATTTTCATATATTTTTATATCCAAATATGAAATAATATGATATACACTTTATGTTTAAGAAATCTTTGTTAAATCTAAATTATTAATATTTTAAATTTTAATTTCTCCTCTATTTACAAATAAATTAAAATTTAATATTTAACATTTTAAATAATTTGTATTAATATTAAATAACATATGTTTTGGAAAAAAAAAAGTATTAAATTAAATTAAACAACCTCTTTCTCTATATCTAAAAAAGCCTAAATAACTTTTTAAATACATAGATTTCAACATATGATATCATTTCAATAAAATAATAACAACTACTCATAAATCATGATAAGAATATCTATTTCAAAACTTATTATAGGAAAGGAAAACACAAAAAGATGCATGTCAATACTATTTAAACATACCATAAAATGAAATAGGAAATCATTCACATACAATTTATTATTCATCCATAAGATCCAAAATAAACTCAATACATTTTTTCTAGTATTAGATCTAATATTGAAAATTTTAATAGAAAAATATTTTAATTTTTCAAAATATACAAAGTTATTGATGAAAAAATATATTCATAGAAAATTAACTAAAAATCCTTCTTTTATTTGAACCTTGTACATATATTTTTACTCAAACTTTCCTGTAATATTTTCATATATTTTTATGTCGAAATATGAAATAATATGATATACACTTTATGTTTAAGAAACCTCTGTTAAATCTAAATTATTGATATTTTAAATTTTAATTTCTCCTCTGTTTACAAATAAATTAAAATTTAATATTTAACATTTTAAATAATTTATATTAATATTAAATAACATATGTTTTGGAAAAAAAAAATTATTAAATTAAATTAAACAACCTCTTTCTCTATATCTAAAAAAAAACTATTCAGAATAATAAGAAAGACACTTACAGAAACATCCTTATAAACATCCTTATAAGAAGAAAACGATGGATAAAGTGTTATATACCTAAATTGAGAAACATCGTTATAAGAAGAAAACAATGGATAAATTGCTATATAACCTAAATTGAAAGCTAAATTTGAACATCTCAATAAGATCGCTCAAAGACAAAATTATTAACAATTAAAACAAGAGTGAGGACATCACTAAAGATTACCAATTGACAAAAAAAATGGTTACTACAAATGCTAATCGTATCATCGACAAACATGTCACTGACAGAAAGTTATTGAAAAAGAAAAGAAAGAGATCAGTGTCTTCACCATCACTCATTTTTTAGTAGGAGATTGTTAAAGTCAGATTGATTGGATATTTATATGAATAATATTAGTATATCATTTTTCATAAGAGTTGATCGACAGATATATGCTTTTAGTATTCGAATATCTTTGGACCTGCTTTGTAGTTACGTGTGCTGCTGGTTGCTGGTAGTTGAATTATTTGTGGTCCTCGTGAACTCACTGGTTATGTGGTGGATTTTGGTCATCGTTAAGATCGATAAAGACAGATAATTGCAGTCCGGATCAGACAGAATTTTTCATTTTCAGATTCGATCTTTATTGTAAGAATAATCTTACTTTTTAATTTTTTTAATAAAATATGCATAGGTCATCACGGGGAATCATTTCATTATGCATAATTATTGATGGATACCATCTACCTAGTGGGCCTTATAAAGTGGACCCTTTTTACATTAAATAATTATCCACTATCATCCAATTGGACTTATTCAAAGAGGATGGTCACATACAACAATTAACTAACTCCTATGTAGTCTAAAGTAGGAAGGTTAGGGTAGGACTGTAACATGCATTCCCCATTCAACAACAACATTTTCCTCAAAATTGAAGATGAGGAAAATGTCGTAGAATAATGGTTAGTTCCCATGTGACATATATAGGTGGCATGTCTTTCCACTGTATCAATACTTCACTGATCGTGTGTTGGCACAATTGATGTTCTCTAGTATCCATTATTAATGTTGGTTGAATCCAAATGGAGCCTTCTTCACCAAGTTATAGTAGACTAGTTCGCACCTTGCACTTCGATCCCACAACCTTTTTTAGACAAGACACATGAAATACTACATGAATCTTTGAGTGGGTTGGAAGAGCCAATTTGTAGGCCACTTGTCCAATGCACTAGATAACCTCATAGGGTCCATAGAACTTGGTTGTTAATTTATGAGGTGTTTTGTCTTTGAGTGATGTTTGTTTATAGAGTTGAAGTCAAAGAAACACTTGATCCCCAACTGCAAAATACTATTTTGAGCGATGCTAGTCCACTTGTTGCTTCATTGTTTTTGAGCCATTACCAAATTGTCCTTTAGTATGTGGAGAATGGCTTCTCTAGTATGGAGTGTGTGATCCACTGCTTGAACCTTGGAAGTGCCTGGTAAATATGAAGTGATTGACAATGGTTTTTGGCCATAAATCACTTCATATGGGATCATCTTGGTAGCTACATGATAAGAGGTATTGTACCACCATTATGCGAGGGGAATCCATTGTGCTCACTCGTGAGGTTTTTCAAAGGAAAATCATCCCAAATAGGTTTCTATGAACTTGTTGACTACTTTAGTTTGACCATTTATTTGGGGGTAATATGCAGTGTTTATTTTTAGTTGGGTAGCCTTTAATTTAAATAGTTCTTGCTAAAATTTGCTAGTGAAGGTAGGGTCTCGATCTAAGACAATGGAAGTGGGCATGCCATGCAACTTTAAAATTTGATCAAGAAAGAATTGGGCAACTAAGGAATGGGTAAATGGATGTGGTAAGGCACAAAAATGATCTCACTTGGAGAGATAATCGACTACCACCATGGTCATATATTTTTTTCCCTCCCTTGGAAGTCCCATTGATTTATAATATATCATTATATAATTGTCCATCTATCTTGGAACTTTTTGAGTAGAAAAAAATGTAGGAATCAACTTGCAAGGCCCATTTTAGTGGTAGGTCCTAGTTTGGAAATTTGGGAATCAAAAAATTCTATAGCCATTTTGAGGCATCAAATAACACTTTTGGGGGTTAAAACTTTTTAAGCATAGCTCCCAGCCTCTTGAATTTTTTCTACACACGAAGACCTTTGCAACGGTGCGAAAATCATATCAATCGAAACTCATATGCTTAAGTTATGCCTCCCACAAGTTGACCTACCTTGTTGAGGCATGCAAAAACCCTAACCCTAGATGACTATCAGGATATGTTGAATACTGGGCCACTATAAAGAGAAGGGGGCTCCATTATTTTAGCATTGTACTTGTTCCATAGTTCAGAAGAGCATCTAAGAGTGGAATTTGAGAGCATAACAGAGGAGGAAGAAAATTTTGTAGCAACCGTTCAATCCATAGTGTTAAATGAAACTCCATTGTAAGTGTCCCTTTATTTGTATTTGCATTTTCATAACTGAAGAAAAGAAAGAAGAATATAAGGCTCACAATCTAGCTAGGTTTTCTCTTGTTCTAGGTTTCCCAAGATACATCTTTTGTTAGTTTGTGTAGATGGTGTGTTCATTTACTTATTCTTTCATTTTTGTATTTTAGTTATTTTCATAAATCCGAGCAATAAGCTACTAATAATAAATATGAGATATAAGGAAATAAACCTACATAATAGAATATCCCACCATAATACAAGATCTATTGTGATGAATTGTTCTAGTGTAATATCCATGACATTTTATAGATCACCCACTATAAAATACATAGTGGTGTTGACCCATATGTGTGTTGGGATAGGTAGTGGTTGTAGCTCCCTTGATGTCTTTATTGTCTCCCCTTTGTTTCTTTGGCAGGTGTCACATGTGGTCATAAAATACTAAATCTCAGTTTTCATCCCCTCCCATAAGAATGAGTGCTTAGTTTGTTCATATGTTTTATGAAATCTAGAGTGACCATCTGTAGGTGATGAATGGAATTCTTCTAAGATTATTTCTTTTAAGGAAGAATTATTTTCTAGAAAAATGTGTCCTTTATATTGCAATGTATTTAGTTTCCATGTATACCCCTTAGGAGGGTTGGGATAATCCTAAAGCCCGTGGATGAGTTGAATGATAGCATAATTTTCCAACCATTCTTGATGGGATTCCTCAAGTGAACATGGATCGGATAAAGGTAAGGAAAAAAGGGATCCATCTTCCTCAAATTGTCGGGATAAGGCATCAACCACCACATTTTATTTACCTTTTTTATAGATAATATCATAGGCATATCCGAGTAGCTTGGTGGCCCACTTATGTTTCTTTGGTGAGGATAACCTTTGTTCAATAAATTACATCATACTATGATGGTCAATCTTGATCTAGAAATGTCACCCAATGAGGTATGGCCACTAGGTATTTACAATATGCATGATGGCCATTATTTCTTTCTCATATATCGATTTACCCAAATTGTGGTCACACGACTGATTACTGGTGAATTCCAAAGGGCACCCCTCTTGCATTGGTACTACTCCAAGACCTCTACCTGCGGCATTACATTTCAAGACAAAATTTTGTTGGGGATTGCGTGTAACTTGATACAAAACAAATAAACAGAACTGCAAATAATTGAAGAGGAATAAGTTTCAAAGATAAAAGGTGGTTTCTAAAGACATTGTTACAACGCTTAAGAACAACACATTGTGATCAGAACATCACAATGCATGTTAAACATCTTCACATATGTTCATTTCAGAATCTTGTACACTTGATAATGACCCATAGGGTCTTCTATTTATATCTTCAAGATCTAACCAACTTTCTTGGAATTGGGAATATCTTTTCCACATATAATCGTCGGTGGTTAGATTTTACTCCATCAAATCCATGATGTCTAATCGGCTCGAAAAGGTTGCTCGACCTGACCATCCATGCATCTAAATCATAATCGGTCCTAGTTGGTCGATCCACCAACTATCTGTCTTCAATTGTTGGTTGATTGTTCAACCGTTGGGATTTTCAACTACTCAACCGACTAATGTAGATATTTCCTTGATAATCCTACCTACTACTTTCAATTGTTGTTCAACCTCCCAACCGATTGATTCCAAGAGAAGTGTGATGAACCATGAGAACTTGAGTGATCTACGAGGATATGAGTAACGCTCACAGAGGTCCTAGGGGGTCCATAAATGCTCAAAATTCAAGTATCTAAAATAATCTAGAAACCGAAATCAATGTGTATATATCATCGTCAGCTTTCCAACGGTGCAAACGACACCTCAATTGGAGTTTGTATGAAAAAGTTATAAGCGGACAAATTTTAGGTCAAACATGCAAAATTCAAAGGTCAAATGATGACATCAGCATAGTACTAGATGATTTCAACAATGAAACGTGGCATGGTGACATCAACAGTGACTCCAAGTCAGCAGGTGAGTTAGCAAGTCCCTACTCCAATTGTTTGAATGGTGTATTAACATGTGGCACGGGTTAGCCAATGAAAGGTTTCCATGTGGAAACCCCTGATAGGCTTGTAATTGTAACATCCCAAGAATCCAACTGGGCTATGCCACATAAAAAATTTGAACTATATAAAAAATTAAAAACATATACACAAAGAAACTCTTGCGGAACTTTATATATATAAAACTTAAAACAGACAAATACATTCTGCAAATGCACATATTCATATAGAATAATAATAAAAATACACATGCAACACACACAGGAATAACCCATAAAAATAAGCGCATACATAATAATGCAACATGTAATTTAACACAAAATGGACACTTATCTTGGAAACAATATCACCAACTCCATCCAGACCTTCCACAAACCTCCCAGCCTTAGACCACGTTTCTCATCACTCTCAGCAGTGGGTCACCCCCAAGATGGGACTAAACTCCACCCGGGTAAAGGGTTTCCTAACCAAACTAATGTATCTTAGAAAACAGGAAAAACTTCATCACAGGTGCCAACTCAAACTAACAACCTACAGTCCCCCATTCCCCACATGCATGTCCCACCCCAGGAAGTGTGCCCCTTCTCTTCTCAACAGTCCTTTGACTGCCCCACTTCCTTTTCAGGCTTCAACAACATGTTGGATATGAAGTCTCAAAGCCTTGTAGCTGTAGTTTGGCACCTTTGGGAAATAAATTCCCAACAATTCTCTCACCTAGAGAGAATTTCTCATGGGCCTGACAACCCACCTCTTCAGTATTCCACGGGTTTGACCACCCACTTCTTCAGTTCATCTCCCAAGCTAACCAGGTACAGTTACAGGTATAGGTATGAATATAGGTATAAGTACAGATATAGGTACAGTGATAGTAAGGTACGAAGGACAACTGAATGAGTGAGTGAATGATGATGGAATGAATGGAAAAATGAACTAAGTCCAAACTATATGTATGCATGTTCCCAACTTGACACTTTTCATGTTGAGAACCACTTTGGTCCACTTGTCCCCATCCTTAGAAATTAGGATAAAATAATTATCCATACTTTATACTTTAAGGAATATTAATATAATATCCCTTTTTGTCTTAAACTCCCTAGCTTAGCCCCTTATCCTTAAATTTTATCCCCCCCTTTCCCTAACTAGTGGAGTTTAGTCCCCCATACTCTTTTTTCATGGTTGGTCTACACGCTACGATGTATTATATTAATGATAGGACATATACAAAAATAGGCTCACTAGCCTTTAGCATCTAGGCTCTTTGGCATAATTCAACACATAAGCCTCCTAGCTTATAATAACTAGCTCACCATCGTATAAAATACAACATATACACAAAGGCTCCTTGGCCTCAAAATCGCGCACACTTAAATTTGTTGTGTGCGGTATCCTGGAATGTGCACACTTCATCATTTTAATGTGCAGTACATGTGCACAATATTCCATGAAAGGTGCATGCAAAATGATATCAAACAACTCATCAGCTTAAGTACATTTTCATTTACATTTACAATTGGGTTCTGGCCTAGGTGTATTACATTCCCCTCCCCTTATTTATGCACTATCCTCAGTGCAATATATACACATATACAACCAAAATTTCAAAAATCCTCAAAAAGATGCGGGTATTCTCCCCGCATAGCATCTTCATGCTCCCAAGTTACGTCCTCAAGATTGTGCCAGGTCCATTGGACATTTACAAGCTCTATGACTCAATTCAGAGCTATTTGATTTTTCGGTCCAAAATGTGTACCAGATGTACATGGAAAGTGCCTTCTTGCTCCACCTAAATCACATTCCAATCAATAACATGATTAGCATCAGGTATATATTTCTTAAGCAATGATACATGAAATACATTATGAATGTCCATTAATGTAGGCAAGGCAAGCATGTATGCTGCAGGCCCAATCCTCCCTAGGATTTCAAACGGACCACAATAGCAAGCTGCCAAATTTGAACAATTTCCCAACTTTAAGGAACTTATGTTGGACTTCACTTTCAAGAATACATGGTCCCCCACTTTAAATTCCCTGTGAGTTCTTCCATTATCAGCATAGATTTTATGCCTGTCTTGGGAAGCCTTTAAATTCTGTTTTATTTTCAACATTTTCTCTTCCATTTCCCTAAGTAATTTTGGCCCAACCACTACTCTATCTATTGGGTTATCCCAACTTACCGGTGTGTTGCACCTTTTGCCATAAAGTGCCTCAAATGGACTCATATTTAGAGATGCTTGGTACCCATTGTTATAAGCAAACTCTACTAAGTGTAGGCAGTCTTCCCATTTTGATGGTTTATCCATCACATACATCATCAACATATCCTCAATCACTTGATTCACCCTCTCTGTTTTTCCATATGATTTTGGATGATAAGTTGTGCTAAAATTCAAATTTGTTCCAAATCCCTTAAATAATCCTTTCCAAAAATTTGATGTAAATTTTGGATCTCTGTCAAACACAATTGTCTTGGGTACCATGTAATTGAGCAATTTCTCTCAGATAAACATCAACAATGTTGGTTTCCTTGTGAGTGAGTTTTATTAGAATAAAATAGGTAGATTTAGTAAGCTTATCCACGACTACCATGATATAATCATGTTTATTGTTTGTTCTAGGCAATTTGGTGATGAAATCCATTGTTACAACTTCTCATTTCCACTCAGGAATGGGTAATGGCTGTAGAAAACCAGCTGGGTGTCTATGCTCAACCTTGACCTTTTGACACTCCGAACATTTGGCAATAAAATCAACAACTTCTTTCTTCATGCCTAATAACCTAGGTGCCCAACATAAGGTACATTATGCATTTCTCTCAATATCATATTTTTCAATTCCTCGGAATTTGGTACATAAATTATGCCCATGTATATATAATTTCATCATTTTCTAGCTTATAGTCTTCAATTTTCTGCTACAAAATACCTTGCTATAATTTTTCCACTAATTCCTTGTATTGCAAATCTGATTTTGCAGCCTCTATGATTATTTCTTTCAAATATGATTGGTACATGCTTATGGTTGTAGCATGCAACTCATGCACTCTTTTGTTGAGTGCATCAACCACTTTGTTCTCTTTCCCTTTGATATGATTTATATCAAAGTCATGTTCACTGAGAAATTCTAACCACCTGCTTTGCCTAGAATTTAGAGTTGGTTGATCAAACAAATATTTCAAACCATTATTGCATGTCCTCAGCTCAAACCTTTTCCCCATGAGGTAGTGCCTCCACTTCCTCAAGGCATGCACTATGGCTTCCAACTCCAATTCATGAGTGGCATAGAGCCTTTCATGCTCCTTCAACTTCCTTGATTCATAACATACAACAAACCCATTTTGACTGAGGACTCCACTAAGTCCTTCTTTACATGCATCTGTGCATACAATGAAGTCTTCATTTGGATCTGCAATCCTTAGTATTGGAGCACTTGTCAATAATTTCTTCAAGTGTTGGAAACTATTTTCACAATCCAATGTCCATTGAAACTTCACACCCTTCTTTTGCAAGGAAGTGATTAGGTGTGCAATCTTTGAGAATCCTTCAATAAATCCCCTATAGTAGCCTGCAAGGCCCATGAATTATCTGACCTATGTCAAATTCTTTGGCTCTGACCATCCTTTAATGGCTTATATCTTCTCAGGATCCATTGTTATCCCTTCCTCTAAAATGATATGCCCTAAATAATGAATTTGTTTCTGATAAAATGAGCACTTGCTCAATTTGGCATACAACTGATGCTCCCTTAATACTTGTAATACCATCCTTAAGTGTTGTTCATGCTCTTCCTCCAACTTAGAATATATAAGAATTTCATCTAAAAATACAATGACAAACTTATCTAAGTATTCTCCGAAAATATTGCTCATTAAACACATGAAGACAGTTGGTGCATTTGATAACCCAAATGGCACCACTGTGAATTCATAATGGTCATACCTTGTTCTGAAAGCAGTCTTATTGATGTGCTCTTCTTTAATTATGACCTGATGATAACCTGACATGAGATCATTCTGGGAGAATATTTTTGCATCTTTCAACTGATCAAAGAGGACATCGATCCTTGGAAAAGGATACTTATTATTCACAATTACCTTGTTCAACTGCCTAAATTCAATGCAAAGTCTCAATATTCCATCATTATTCTTCACAAATAAAAATGGGGCACCCAATGTGATAGAGGTGGGCGTATATACCCATTTTTCAGGAGCTCTTCAAGTTGCATTTGCAACTCCTTCAACTCTGGTGAACTCATCCTGTCGGGATTCTTGGATATTGGAGCTACTCCAGGCATCAGATTTATGGAGAAATCAATGTCTCTTTTAGGGTGTAATCCTGGTATTTCCTTAAACACATCTTCAAACTCTTTGAGGACTACATAATATTCAATATTTGACACCTTATCTTTAGGTGTCTCTTCCATATATACTGCAAATATTTGACATCCTTTTCTGTAACATTTCTTCAGCTACAATACTGAAATTTCTCTGATAATTACTACCCTAGGAATTCCTTGCACTGTCCTTAGGTTCCATTCCTCATCCAAGAAAGTAAATGCCTTGTTATGACAGTCTAGGATAGCATGATGTTGGCCCAACCAATCCATCCCAATTAGACATTCATAGCAACCTAAAGGTAATATGTTTAAATCTACTTTGTTTTTCAGTCCATTCATGTCCACGGGACATGACTTAATCGTCTAATTAAATTTTCTTTTGGCTATGGTAGCCAGTTGCACCAACCAAGATTTTCCATGCTTGCTTCTTGGAAAATACAAAATTTCCACCATCTTAGGATCTATATAAATATGACTAGCTCCTGACTCAATTAAAATAGTAATGGTTTGGTTGTTGATCATACCTTCCACTTCAATCATATGTGATTGATATTTTTCTTGCTTATTGTCCAGGGCAACATAGATCCTTGGTACATTTCTTCCCATGTCCTCCATTGTTTCATTTTGTTGTACATTGTGAATAGTCCTCACTTTTTCACCTCTGTGAGGACAATCTCTATACATATGATCTCCTTTACAAACCCAACATTGAATAGGTGGTTGCCTTGGCCTTTGACCCCCTATCTCCATCATTCGAGGTTCTCTGGAAGTTGGTTGTCCCTGAGTATTATTTCTTAAGAATGGTGGCTTAGTCCCCTTCTTCCTTTGATCCATCTTGAATTTCTCCTTGTCTTCCCAATATTTTTGGAAATTTTTCCTTGCTTTTTGCTGATCATATAAGAACTTATATCATCTTATTGTCTCCTCCAATGTTTTGGGATCATAATATTGTATTTTTTTCACAGATGAATGATGAAAATCCATCCAAATACCTTTGAATCTTAACTGTCTCATCCTTGATGAAAGAAACATACTTCAGCAGTTCTAAAAACCTTCTTTCATATTTATCTATGGTCATACTCCCAAGCTTGAGTTGAAATAACTCTTTCATTTTCTTATCATAGTATCTCTTAGTCAAGTATTTATTTTCAAAATACTTCTTGAATTCCCTCCAAGTAACATTTTTCTCTTTAATGTGTTGCACCTACACAAGTTGATCCCACCACATGGATTCCTTTCCCTTGGGTTGATAGATGGAAATTCTTCCTTCTACATGAGAAGAATAATTATGCAATTGAAAATACTTTCCCATGACCAACAACGATGCCTCAACATCTTCATCCTTCTTGTGCTCACCATCAAATGTAGGAGGTTTGATTTTGTTCATTTCTCTTCGTAGCTCATCCACCCCAGACCTTTTATGCTTCCTGATAGGGGATGGACTTGATCTGCTATGTGCTCTCTTATTGGAATGCCTCGGGCAGTGGTGGTGATGTCTGTTAACACTTCGTGTTCTTCTTTTCTCATCAAGAGACTTGTGACTTCCTGATTTGCTTGAGCCACTCTCCTTATCCAATTTCTTTTATATTATGTTCAAGCTCTGCATTAACTTCATGTTGAATTCCTCATGTTGTTCCTTGGCTTTCATAATCCTTTCATTATCATATTTATGGCTTCAGACACCCTTCTGCAAATTTTTAATGGTCTCTACCATATTCATGTTTCCATCCCTTCCTTCTCCATGTCCATTGGAGTTTGTTTCGTCAATGCCCATATGGACATCCATCTCTATGATCTCATCTTAATGGTTGTAAGCCCCATGTGCATATTCCATTCATCTGCACTATTTTTTTTCCTGATCTGATCTAGTTGTTGTTAACTCTGCAAAATGTGCAGCCAACAGAACTTTGTCAAGCTAAAAGTTTCAACAATTTCATGAAAATATGAACCATTTTGGTTCAATAATGAATTAGAATTATTTCTCCTGATTTCCTGGAAATTGAATGCCCAGATAAATTTTCTGGGTGAATAATTATATTCTATTGTCCAATACCTTTCAAACACCTGCTTCCATGCTCAATTCTGAGTTTTAAGGAGAAAATTATGGTTATTTGAAAATTGTCCATTAATTTTTTTCTGTTCACTCTTCAACTTGGTGCAATTTTG
>ML806466.1:7034-39942 GCA_009831015.1 Picea engelmannii
ATTCTTAAGCAAAACATAATTTAATCAATGGCTCATTCACATAGTACACAGAGATTTATACCGGAAACCCTCAACCGACAAAACCTTTCTTATATTCATTATATTGAATTTCACCATTCACTATACAATATATACAATATTTTTAGGTATTTTGTATATACCAAAACCCTAATCCCTAAAACCGGGATTATTTTTTAGTAAACCACTAAAAATAGAAAAATCCTCTAAAAATAGCAAAAAATAGTTGAGGGATCGTCAGATGCAATTGTCATATCTGACGCACCCACACACACACATGCAAAGAATATAACAGATACCCAACACTATTGCACTACCACAATCTGCATCATTATTACAATATGAAGAAATATTGTCACTTCTCGTAGCTTGTCACATTTTGTAGCCATTCATATCCTACAACAACCAAGCACTATTGTAGCAACATTGTCATGTTCCACATACACCTTCACCGTGGCATCCCAAGAATGAATTTGATGCTCCTCCATCAAACTCCCTAGGTTTTTAAGAAAGCATGTCCTCATGTGTATGAGGTAAGCCATTCACATCTCCAGCTTCCCAATGCAAAATTCATCATTGTTGCACTCCCAACTCTATAGTTCTCATTGTTATGTGTTCCAACATACAAGACATATTCTTCTATTGTGCATTCTTTCTTTCAACTCATTATTATCCATTGTTGCACATCCATATTCTAGTACTTCTACCCACTCTATATTTCTTTATTCAACACCAAAAACATTGGTCTAGTTCTCCTCAACCATGCATCACCTACACAACCCAATATAATCCATGTCCCATCTAGGACATCCCACTACCATTTTCATGCAATGTACAAAGTTCCTTCGGTGCAGCCAACCACTCATGCTCAAAGCCACACAACATGGACTCACATGCTAACATGTTACACCTCCTTGACTCAATCCAGAACCAGACGTGGATTGCCTCAATTGATGATTTTTTCAGCCTATTCACATTCTTGATAAATTATCAGATACATAACTTCAATATCATTCTTCTTCAGACATCACCTTCACACTTAGTCCTCGGAAATATTCAATAATTTTAACCTTCCCTATAGCAAGTCTTTTTCCTCGAGAGATTTGAAATCTACTCTATTTCTTTGTCAAAAACATCTTCATTAACTTCCTCATATTTAGGATTGTAACTTCATCCATATTCAACTCAGAAGCTTCACTCATGCTTCCTCCTAGGTTACTTATCTTTGAGGCATCATCTTCTACTTGGGCATTCTCTTCATACATCTTCATCATATGAAACCTCTATGATTCTACAATTTATGTAATCTCTACAAATGTATTTTCTTGCACATCATAATTATATTGCATCTTATTCCTAGCCAAGTACATTCGCTTCCATCTGCAGCCATAAATTTTTATTTTTCCTTCAAGAAAGTAAATAACATATTAAGGGAAAACAAATAATGTCATCTTCACTCCTTCCTTTTCTTTGTTACATCTAACTCACACCACATGTGCCTCTATTTTCCACTACTATAATTCTATGCATCTTTGTTCATCCTCATTTCTTTTGGATTCATGTCCACTCTAAATATCTAGCCACCATTCAGAAATAATGCACCCAATGCAGTCACTGCTACCAACATGTTCCTCATAACATATGTGCCTAGTCTCAAATACAATAAACCTTCTGAGTTCATTTTCTCTTGCAGCCTACTCATTTGATCAAAATCCCACATGCTACATGATCATTTCTAGTGATTATGCTTGCATGTCAAGATAATTTATGGATAAATGCAACCACAATTTCCATCTTATTTGATCACAAATTATTCTATGACCCACGCTACTCCTTTAATCTCAAGATAATATTTATGGATAATTTCCACCACAACTACCATACATATATAATGGTCATTTATCTTATAGACTATCTTCCTTCTCAATAGAAACCTTATGGACTTTACTCCATGCAACTTTTTGTTCTTGGTTATCTTTTTTCTTCTTACATATTCAATATTTTCCCATTTAACAACTTCACTCTGGCATCTGGTCCTTTATCTTCTGAAATCTTCTTTTCTTATGAAATTTTGATTCTGAGTCTACTATCACTCCATCATTTCCAATCTAACTCTTGGTTCCTGCACCTACTCGATTTTCTCCTCTTTATGGAGAAATCCTTGGGAGTTTTTTCGTAGCCCCCATCCAGACTAACCTTGATAGAAATTTTCTCTAGCATTGCCTCCCACTATTATCTTTCACCAAACATAAGTTGAAACAACATTTTCCCTAAGTATCCTTTCTACCATGGTTACATAGGAACACTATTATGAAATCAATCCTCAAGAGTGTAACTAATCCTTAGCAGTGTAACCAACTCTCACACCCTTACAATTATTTCATCCCAGAGCTAACTTGATACATTTTCATATTCTTCCATCCCAAAGTTAAAGCTAGCTATGATACCACTTGATGCAGATATAATCCACCCCCTACCAGTCAGAGTACATATGCAGCAAAAATTCATTCTCTTGCACAATATTACGAAGGAATCTTCTATAAAAATTCTTCTATGTAATGTAATCACACAAATTTCTACACAAAGAAATGCTACAACCGTTAGGGTTGAAAATCTACCAATGCATTCTCTTTATCACACACTCATGCTTGCTCCCTTGTAGTGCAAGAAAATGGACACTATAAAATGCCAGTTTGTACCAAACCATCTACTGCACATTTTCTTGCTACAACTTGAGGGTGTTTTTTGTTGCAACTCGAGAGTTGCAGCATGTACAATGCATACTATAGTAGTTATATATTCACAAAAATTATATGTTACCTTCACTGCAACATCAACCTTCAAGGTGTGCCACACAATTGTAAAATAAATGTTTATCTTATAAACCAAGGAAACACCCACATATGCATACCTCTCAAATATATGGGACACAGACACACCTATGTGATCAGACAGGAACTCTCTATGCTTAGATTTATATTCAAAAAACAACACTCATCCTCATGATCATCTTACATTGATCTCTCACAACAATAATGTTCATTTCAATCTTACATATGTAGAGAATCATCAGTCCATATACGGTCTTTCCAAACACCCCACACCCACCTGCAAGTAATCACAAATCCAAGCATTGTCTTTTACATACCCATGCAATAGTAATCACAAGTAATCACAATGTTATCACAACAAAACTATTCTCCACTAGGATTTAATCACTCAAGAAATAGAATTTAAATTACATCCATTTATGTTAATAACATAGTAAGATAGCATCTTAAAGGAATCAATCGCGCTCTGGAAAACCTCTAGGGTTTCGTTGTTATCTCCTCAGCTGCTGCTATGGAAGACCCCGGAGGAGGGAAGCCGCCGCCCCATCCCTCACCCACAACCTCCTTTCTCAAGCTCCTAGCCTCCCAAGGCAAGAAGATTCCCCCTGTTGAACCCCCCAGCTTCGTCAAGAAGCTCGGTTTGATCCCGTAAATATATCTACCCTCGGATCACCCAATGCATGTAGCAATCTCTCTGTCAGACTGAGGACTGGTAGGAAAATTCATTGGGACTTTGGCCATCATCCCAAACCACAGATAACTAGATCCAAAGGAACTGGCGACCGCTGATCAAGAACAGTGTAACCTGCTATGTGGTGGGAAGATGATTCTTCATCTTTGAATTCATCTCCTAGGAAGATAGATATCTCATCTTCAAGAATGGGCCGTACTTCATGGGCACTCAAGGGATATATTTGAATCACTGGACACCAAGCTTTGACCCCACGGTTGAAGTTCCCAAGGATGTCCCAGTTTGGGTAAGGCTCCCCAATCTCCCAATCCACTGCTGGAATCCCACTTCACTTCAGGCAATTGGAAATGGGTTAGGTCGATATATTGACAGAGCGGATCCTAAAGAACAATATTCTTGTGTGCGCATCTGCGTTGAAGTGGACCTCGAGGTGGGCCTTCCAGATGCAGTCAAATTAAAGGTTGGAGAATGGCACCATTATTAGAATCTTGATTATGAACAATTACCATTCAAATGCAGGGGATGCCACGAATATGGCCATTTCCAACGAAAATGCCCTAAAAACCTAAGCAAGGAGAAAGAAAATGGAGAAGGTTGGAAACATCCAAAGAAAGGGAAAACTTCATCCAAAACAAAAGGACCAAGGAATGAAAATACAACCCCCACATAGCCCATGGAACAAGGAATCCAACTAGGACCAATGACAGAGAACAGTTTCAGACTGTTGGATCAGAGTCAAGCAGGAACAACGGCAGAAGAAGCTCCACAAGAAGTCTCACCAACCGAAGAGACATATGGGAAATCAATTCCAGATATCAGAGAGTTACCAATCCCAGAAATAGAAGAAGAGAAAGCCAAGACTAGTGTAGGAAAGGACGTAGGTCCAGACATAGAGGAAGGAGAGGTCTCCTCAGAAAGTGAATATGAAGGAGCAAGTGACACCCTGGTCACCCCAAAGAAAACAGGAAGAGGAAGACAATCCAAGAAAGAAGAAAGAGACAAGGAAACATACAAAGACGTATTGAATGGCTCACAACCAACAATCAGACAACTGATCAATGTAATATAGACAAGAAATCATTTCAAGGCTCTTCAATGAGCCCACACATCCCCCCCAGGTAAATCATGAAACTAAATTCCTAGAATTGTAGGGGTTTCGAAAGAAAAATAAAAGAAGAAGCGCTAAAAGATATCATAAGAGCCTCAAAGTCTAATATCCTACTACTCCAGGAGACCAAGATGCAAGGGAAAGACTTCCTCAAAACAACAAAAGCACTCTGGAAAACAAGCCAACGAATAGAAGAAAGCGCAAGACGAGCCTCAGTAGGTATAGGCACCCTCTAGAACACTATGAAGTTTGATCTAGTCAATTTTGAAGAAAGCACACACTGGATCTATACCAGGCTACTTCACAAAGAAACCAACCGACTGGTAAGTCTCTTCAATCTTTATGTGCCAGTCCTTTTGGACGAAAAATGAAATTGTTGGGATACTCTAAAAGATTTACTGTTGCTAAAGGAACTAGATAATATCATTATTGGGGGGGATCTAAATGTGACCCTAGCTCTAAACAAGAAAAAAGGGGGCTCCATTGTGTGAGACCCAACAAGAGAATGGGTAGAAGATATCATGTCTGATTGGGAGCTGGAATACATCAAACCAACCAAAGGTAAATACATGTGGTCAAACAAGAGGGTAGGTCCAGGGCACATCGCCTCTACACTAGACATATTTTTAGTCCAAAGTTCCTTCTTACTTCTGGGCCTTACGCCCACCTCCTTGATCCTCCCGCACAGTGTGTTAGACCATAAACCAATCCTGTTAGAAATCTCTCCTGACAAGAATCTAGGACCAATCCCCTTCAGATTTAGTCTAGCCTGGATCCATGAAGAAGGCTACCTGAAGTTGGTTACCAAAATTTGGAATGACATAGTAAGAGGATCTACCTTCTTTGTTTGGGAAGAAAAACTCAGGAGACTAAAGGCAACACTAAAGTCTTAGGTAAAAACTTGTTCAAGCCCTATTGTAATTCGCCAAGAAGCCTAAAAGCATCTAGGGAATCATCAGTTTGAAATGGAAAACCAGGAAATCACCCAAGAAATCTTGCACCAAGAAGACCAACTCCAGTGAAAATGGCACCAAGCCTGCTGAGAGGAGGAAAATTATTGGCGACGTAAATATAGAAGTCTCTGGTTGGAAGTAGGAGATAAAAACACTAGCTACTTCCACAAATAAGTTGAGGCAAGAAAGCGGTTCAAGAAAGTCATGGAAATTCAGGTCCAAAACCAAACAATCACAGATTTTTAAGGCATAAAAGAAATCGCGGCAGATGCTTTCGAAACTCTCTACATAGAAACCCAAAGGTATGCAATCAAATCCACATCTTACCCTCTCTCTCTTTTCCCTACCCTCATCCAAGAAGAAGTCAACAACAGTCTAACAAAGGAAGTGACCCAGCAAGAAATAAAAGAGACACTTAATCAAATGAACCCAAACAAAGCCCCATGTCCTGATGGTTTCACAACCAGGTTTTATCAAAAAAGATGGGATATAATTAAATCAGACCTTACGAAACTAATTTTGAAATCCCAAACAAGAAGCAAGTTAGGAGGAGGAACAAATTCATCCTTTCTTTCACTTATCCCGAAAGAAAAAGGAGCAATCAGCTTTGGTATATTCCGGCAAATCTCCCTCTATAACACAAGTTACAAAATTCTCACAATAGTAATAGCCAACAGAATTAAAAAAATTCTCCCTTCAATCATCCCTCAAAATCAAGGTGGTTTTGTAAAAGGCAGACATATAGTGGACAATATCATCCTCGTTCAAGAAGCTCTTCACTCCATCATACGAAGGAAAGACAAAGGTATGATAATAAAGCTCGACCCTTCTAATGTGTTTGACAGAGTTAGAGATAACTTTATGTTCACAATCATGGAAAACTTTGGATTTTCCCTAGCTTTTATAACCTGGATAAAATCTTGCATTGGATCCCCTTGGATAGAGCCACTAGTGAATGGACGAGCAACTAAGTTATTTCAAGCCTCCAGAGGACTTTGTCAAGGTTTCCCCCTTTCTCCTCTTCTTTATGCCATCCAAGCTTCAGTACTTAGCTTCCAATTGGCCCATTTCCAGATGCATAACAGCCCTCTAGGCCTAAGGATAGCCCCTGGGGTTAAGGACATAAATCATTCCTAGTTTGTGTATGACACACTACTGATGGGAGGAGCGAGTTTTCAAACAACAAGGAAGTTCAAAAAAGAATTAGATATCTACACAGAAACCTTTGGCAGCACTATAATTCTGATTAAAAGCAAGATCTTTGGATGGAATATTACGCCAAGGGAAATGCTAGATATCTCTAGAGTATTGGGAATAGAAGGTTGCACCAATTGGGAGGCTTTTAAATACCTTGGAGCCCCAATCTTCAAAACCAACCCAAAGGATTCTCATTGGAACCTGTTGATAGAAAAGTTAAAAAACAAAATAAACTCTTGGGGAACAAGCTGGTTAAACCTCGCAGGCAAAGTGGTCCTTATGAAAGCAGTTCTAGTGAGCATCCCGATCTACCAAAGATCCTTGTTACTCGCCCCTATTACCACGATCCAAAAAATAGAAGCACTATTTAGAATATTTCTTTGGGAAGGAGGAAAGCAATCAGGGAAAATATTTCATCTAATAAGCTGGGAAAAAATCTCTAAGCCCGTCTTAAAGGGAGGCCTTAACTTTAAAAACTTCCAAGAACAAAATTTATCATTAGGAGAAAAGACACTTTGGAACCTAATCACAGGGACCTCTTCCTGGAGAAAAAAATCTCTATGGAAGAAATACTTTCGAGGCCCAAGGAAAAAATGCCTAGACTGCCCAGCTATGGTGGAGAAAGGATCTCCAATCTTCTTTTTGTGCCAGATGGCTATGAAACACTTTAGCCCCCAACTTACATGGATGCCAAGAAAAGGAAAAGATATCAACGTTTGGGAAGAGTCAATAATGGGAGACCCCCCGCTAGGCTTGATATAGGACCTTAACTGTCTCAAAGAATGGATGAGAACTCAGAATTTAAATAATTTGTGGGACATCTCAGTTTGGGGGAATGATGAACCAAAACCCTGGCTAAAATGGGAAATAGCTAATAGACCACCAGACTTAGAAGACGAGTGGAACACTCTGAAGTTCTACCTACAAGGGAAAAACCCCCTTAAAGAAAGGAAAAAAGACAAGAGAGGATGGGGAGCACGCTCTGGAAATTACACTACAGCAACTGGGTATCACCACATAATAATTGCCCCTAATGTCCCCCCAGATACAGCAATATGGAGAGCAATCTGGACCGCCAAATCTATCCCAAAGATAGATATGTTTTTTTGGACCACGACACATAGGGGTATCCTGACTGGAGAAAACTTAAGAAGAAGAGGATGGGAAGGTCCTCACAGATGTCCACTCTGTCTTCAAGAAGAGGAAACTACAGACCATCTTCTCATAAGATGTGATTACTCCAAGGAAGTCTGACAATTGTCCACGGGACTACAACCTAATACCATCGTTCTGCCTCAATAATTAAACATCCTGCTCCAAAATTGGAACTCCATTTGTCCCTTCCAGACAGCAAAAAAGAGTCAAATCTCCACCCTCTAGAGAACTCTCCCAAAATTCATTCTCTGGAAGATTTGGCTCGAAAGAAATAACAGGCTATTTAGGGAGACCAAAAGTATCCCTGCCCAAGTTGCAACTAAGATAAAAGCATATTTTGGGGAGAGCGCTCCTTACTTTTGAAAAGTTAAAAACTCAATGCCCCTGGAGCCGGAAGAGGAACAATGGATCGAACACTTTAAACTCCAGGATCAACAACAACAAAAAGACATCAATCCACAACAGGAAAATTGGGAAATTCGGAAGGAGGGGCATGATTTCGAAGAATGGAAGAGAAAGAAAAACAAGCATATTTTGTTCTTTGACGGGGACTCCAAAGGAAATACAGGTTTGGTTGGAGGAGGACGAGTCTTGGTAAGCCCCACAGGTCACCCGGAACTAAGTTTTTCCTGGGGACTTGGAATATAATATAACAACATCGTTGGCCCTCTAGCAAGGGATAATTCAAGCAATTAAACACAACATCCAAGATCTGGTGATAATAGGAGACTCCAGGTTAGTAATCCAAGCCTTAATCTTCAGTGACAAAGTCAAAAATGCGAAACTCCATCACATTCTGGAGAAAATTCAGCTCCTCCTTGGAAATCTCTGCACTTACAAGATTTACCATGTCCTTCAAAGTCAGAATGTGTCAGTAGACACTGAGGCCAATAAAGGATCCCTCACATATATTGGAACCTTGCAAATAAATGGAACCACAACTAGAATGGATCTTCCATGAGACTCGGGAAAAGGGACCGGTAGTTGATAGGGGCACGAGATGGAAAGGAAAAAAGGCACAAGAGACAAGATACAGGGGAGATTCCATGGAAGTTCAAGACAAAGAAAATGGCATAATGGAAGGATGTAAACATCATTTGGTCGATGATATTCTAGGGAAATCCTTCACATCAGCAACACACCCATACTTCTTAGATCGTGTGAATCATTTCGGGGAGGCAAATCTGGAAGAAATTGTAAATAAAAAGGGAATAAAGGAAGAGTCTCCTCATCCCAGGAGCATCTGAGGGCAAGCGAGACAGTCAAGAAGAGGCAGAGAGGGCCACGTGCAAAGCCTCAGCAAACCAGTAGCAGCAAGGAAGGAGAAGGAGATGGCGTCTAGCTCGGGAAGCAAGCCCACGACTGAAGAAAGGTTGATTTCATTGGAAGAAACCCTGCAACGCCTCAAACATATGTTGGATCATCAACTGGACTTCTTCCAGAACTTAGATATCGATGCAGGATGACGCTTGGAAATGCTTGAAGTGGATATCACCACAACCAAATTAGGGCTAATAGAGGAGCTGGGAAAGCTTCGCAAAGAGCTCAAATATCCTAAATAAGAGTTCGAAAACAGAGTCAACAGTTTTGAAGAAAAAATGGAACAGTTGAACAAAGAATGGAAGATGGAGAGGAACCAACCCAAGTAGGGTGATCCAAAGTAATTTGATCAACATTTCAGAAGTAAGGATTGGAGATATGAAACCACTGCAGCGATGAAGGCATTTTGTATAGAATCCTCCGCAATTAATAACTCTGTTAGTGTTATAATATCCTCCACCTAGAAGGAAGTATAGCCTCCAGGTTTTGTAACCATTATGTAGAGCTTGTCTCAGTCCATATGTAACCACATCAGTGGCTTCGCCACTGCTTTCTATAATCAAAAAACCATTACCCGTTTCTGTAAAAAAAAAAAAAACATAGTAAGATAACATCATACAAATTCATCAATGCATACGTACAAGAGTTAAATTTGTAAAACCCTAATCCTTTTATTCATTTTTATACAAACTTAAATACACATGCTCCATTTCTTCATATGAGCTTACAAACTTCATTGGCTTGTCAGGCCAGAGACCATGGCAACCTAAACTATTCCTCTCCCCCTTCCTCCCACGATATTTCTTCTTCTTTCTAACCCTCTTTGTAGCTACTTGAGACTGTGCTTTTTTACCTTCAGAAACTGTCTGCTTCAACTTCCCAATGAACTTCTCATGTCCTTTCCTCTTTTCACTTCAGATTCTTCCTCTTTGCAGTGACTCTTCTCCTGCAGCATGACCTTCCAAATTCCACTCAAAAATGATTTCCTTCCTCAACATGTCCTCCATAATCCCTTCTTCCAATGTGGATAAATTTCCTCGCGACTTTTTTTTCCGAGAATGGAATTCAAAATAGACCCAATCAATTCGGAACCATCCAAATATTAGATCTAATATATGATGAAATAACACAATTCAAGGAAGTATTTTCAATTTCAAAATATGTTTTGATCTTCCATAGATCAACTATCCTATTCATTAATGAAAAGGATTTTGAATCTAGTTAGATAATTGATGGTTTCTCTATGGACAATGCAGTTTGAGTGTTGCTACCCCGTGTTGCTATTTTCCCTCATGCTCAATTATGTATCATTACATAGATAAGTTTCGTAGCCAAGGGAAATTACACCTGATTCATAATGCCCACAGATGATTCTACAACAACACGTTAATCCTCAACATCTGTCCATCCTATAGTAGCACTCCCATTTGTTTCACTGCCATAATCTACAGAATTATTATGATATACAACAATGTTGTCACTCCCTGCATCCTATCACATATTGTATCCATTCATAGCCTACAACAACCAATCATTGACATAGTATCATTGTCATGTTCCTCAACCACCTTAATTGTGGCATCCCTAGGATGACTTCAATGCTCCTACCTCAATTATGTATAGACTTATGCAATTTTATAGGTATGTTGTTGATGTTAGGAAAGCATATCCCATGTTTATTGTATGTGGGGAATAGATACCATTAGTTTTATGTGTGATTTCATTGGCTATGATTTTATATATTTCTATATTAATGACATGGGTGACAATTATGCTTCTCAACATTCTTATGTCTCCTACAACAATATGTTCCTACATGTAACATCAATGATCCTTCTAACATTAAATTCTACAAAATAAAGGAATATTTAGTGAATAAGGTGTTGTTGGCACAAGGGCAGACCCGAGGTTCAACACTACAACAACGCACCAACAAAAACCTAAATACTGACCCTTTCGGCAACACCTGCGAAGCATATGAAGTCTCACCTGAGGTAGAGGCAGGGGTGTTTGCAGGACTCTATCTACAACCTTAGTTGGGACATGGATCTATGATTTTAATACCTTAACAGAGTACTTAGTTATTACAGTTCATTAGTATTCATCTTTAATTCACAGCGCAGCTAAACCCTAACAACATATCAACACAGTATTCACACATATCCAATAGATTTAAGAACGAAGCACACACATGGAGATCAGATCTAGCATTCATTCATATTAATCAGCACTAAACTATCATATCAGATTCATCTATCATTTAACATCGCACTAAGCATAGAATCACATAAACAAAAGAACAACCAAAAGCACAAAGCATTCACAACACAGGATATACATGGTTCACCCCCACCCTGGGGCTACATCCACCAACTCATATTCTCTTTATTATCTTCTGTCAAGAATCTTACAAGAACAAAGAATCAGAACACTACTCCGCATAGGACAGGAGATCTGCGCGCACTTCGCCAGATCCTCTTTCCCCAATTATATCTAGGCACAGACCCTTACACATTTTGCGCACAAAGCACTATAGATGACTTTCACTTAGCTCTGCAAGTCTTAATCATGTCATCTTGCACATAGCCAGTACTAGCACTCAGCCATCGGTCACTACTTACATCATCTAGTCTTTTATTTATATATTAAAAAATCAGCATAAGCATGGGTAAACCCATGGGACGACATTCCCATACCCGTTACATAAGCCCAAAACCCAAAAATCCCTAAAAAGGGGTCAAGATCCCACAATATCCGCTTTGTCTTGTGCTCCTCCTTTGACAGCATGTCGATGTCCCTAAAATAGGTCAAACATGACCAAGGATCCTCAAAACTTGGCCAAGGGCCAACAAGCCCCCAACACTCACCTGTGACTCGTCCCGAGTCACTCTGATCTGGGTATCTCTACTACAAAAGCCTCAAGCTTGGCTCGAGTTTCTTTGACTTGTTGATGTGCCATGGCCTCCTGCTCAGCTAACTCTTGTGTAACAACTTCGTTGATAGGTCCCTCTAGGCGTTTTTCAGCTATAGTGATGACTTGCTCCAGTTCTGCTCCTCAGCCTTCAATCTCTGAGAACAGTTGGCAAGCCTCATCCTGTATAGGTTGGATCCTCCGAGTCATTTCCATGACTCTTCTCTGAATGATGTGGACCTGATGTTGAGCAGTGCAGTTCTCTTGGGATCGTTTCATCCTTTCAACAGCTAATAGGGGCTTCAACTACGCCTGTATTGTTTCTTCTTGTTGCTTCACCTCCTGGAGATGTGACTCCAATGCCTTCAGTTCTAGATTCTCAGTGAGTTTCTCATAATTATGGGAACTGTGATCACTTAGTTTCTTGCATTCCATGGCAAGGGCCTTTATTCTCTCAACTATGCTTCGAGCAGTCGCATCTCTTTGATCTCTCACATCCTGCGGGGTGTCGAGCACTGGAGCTCTAATTCTTTTATTCTTTGTTGTAGTTGTTGGATAGCTTACGTGAGCTTCTCTACTTGATGCTCAATGCGGTCTTATGCCTTTGTCTCTAAGCCTGTCATAGAGTGGAGTTCTCTATTGAATTATTCTTTCACTTCAAGTTGCTCTACGAGAAACTGCTCGTTTTCTTGTTGAATCTATGTTTTCTCCTCTTCAAACTTTGTCTAGAGGGAAACCTTCTCTTGCTATGAAAATCGGTGTTGTTCTATGAGTACTTATTGCACTTGCTTCAGGGCCTAGGTGGATTGTTCTATTTCTTCTTATGCACGATGAAGGTGAGCTTCGATCGCATCAGCTAGTCGGCGGAGTTGGGTTGCCTCATCTCCCAACTCTGGTTCTCTCGATGGTAGGGGTGAAGTGCACATTGTACGACTAGACTGAAGGGCCCATTGTACCCCTCAGAGTTTGACCTCGATTCTTTCGTACATCTCCTCCTTCTTGGCTTCATGTTTCTACAAGATTTCCTACGAGTTATCATTTACAGCTGCGATGATGAAGTCAAAGTCAACAACAGTGAGCATAGTCTGCATCTTGGTCAAGGTGGCTCTGGATTTATTTTAGGAAGAGGGTTTCGGGGTAGAAACCTTCCTCTTATTCAAGGGATCAACATCATCTCTAGGAATTTTTTATTCACCTTGCTTCTACTCATCTGCTTTGCCATTTATCTCTTCTACTTCGTCATCACCCCCTCGGCTAGGTGATACTGAAGCAGTATTTTCTGAGGCACTGCTTAAGTCTTGGACTTATTCAGTCTTCTTCCCTCTACTAGTTTCAGGTGTGTCATGTTCTTTGTGAGTGACCACCAAGCTGTCAAGTTCATGATCATACATCTCAGGAGGGTCAGAGAGGATAAGGAAGTATGCTGACCAGTCCTTATTTATCTCCTCGAGGTCATCTTTTGTGAGCTTGTAGTACGACTAAAGCTCCTCCTTATGTTCATCTGCTCGCATAGTAATATAGATGAAGTGTCGATCTACGCAGAACTTCATGAGGGGTTGGAACCACTGTAGGGTGTTCGGCATTATGCGAGGTTTAGATTCAATATCCCTCTTCATCTGGAGATAGTACGTATGAAAAACTGCGTTCGAATACCATTGTTTTCCCATGTTGCTTGAGTACCAAAGCATGGAAAACTTCTCAGCAAGAAACTCGAACAGCTCAATGTCTAGGAAGGTCGCACCTTCCAGCATCTCCCAAGAAACAAACACAATTAGGATCAGGAGCCAGCTAAAGTGTAACTCATAGCCCTGATCCTGTGCTTCGCAGAAGTCTAATTCCAACTGATTAACTAGGTACTTCGCCCAAATCATATGTATTCCTTCCACGTATTTCCCTATGAGGTCAACGAAAAAGCCCATGAACTGCCTTGGTCTGTTCTTCCTTACTATATTTTCTGTGATTAATTGGCATGCTAGGTGTACTGCGTTGTTCTGGATGGAAGCTACCTTGTAGCCTCGCATCACCTTCTCAACATCATCGTATGTATCCTTGATCTTCTATGCTAACACGTGATCTGTGGATTTCCCTAGATAGAATTCCTACGGGTCAAGTCCTTGCATACTCAATCCAGTGATCGTATGGATCAACATCGGATCGATTATGATACAACGTCCTAGCCATACGTAACCGCCATTGTAACATGAAAGTATGAGCCTGACACAGGTGTTAACTTCCTAGTTTCATCCAAAATGTGGGATTTTCATTACATTCAATAGGGTGGATTGCGCGAGGTTCATCGCCCACGGAAAGGGGATTATTTTCGAGTTCTTCCCATTCGTCCTGGTCAAGTATTTATACGGGGAAAGCATACTATGGTTCTTGCGGTCTCCTAAGTTGAATTCATTGAACTTCAACGTTGCGATCTTGTCATGTTGTGCATGAACTACGCATATCCCATTCGAGAGGTATGCAGTAACCATGGTGTATTCAAAATCTCTCGGCACACTATCAYGACTCACCACGCCRGCTAGAGGTGGGATGTAGTCGGGTAATATGGTTGGGATTAGCTTCGCATTTGCTAGGTCATCTCTTTGCTTGGTTCTCTTTTTTGTGACGACTAGGGATGTTCCAGATCCGCGAGCGGTTGACAGAGAGGCTTGTACTCCTCTCGTCGAGGATGCTTGAATACTTGCAAACATTACTCTCTTGGCCATGAGATCGATGAGAACTTCTTCGATGATTTTCTCTGCGGCGTTGATCTCGTCCGACATACTTGCTTAGATCAGATGAATGAATGAAAAAAATAGAACTGGTGTCGATCTTACTAATCACAGTGCGGTAGAAATGAGTTCTTTCTAATAGAATTTGCAAAATTTTTCTCAGTGCAACAGTTGACGGAATAAGTAGACAACAATGTAACAGATCTTTCCAATGGACAAGAGACCTTAATTAATTCAGTTATGTCTGTTACGACGTGGTCCCAATGGTCTCATGGCATCCTTTCTGACCATAAATGTTGTTCTACCCATTCGGGGTATCAGTCTAATGGTTATATTGTTCCCAACGGCTATATTTATTCGCCATGGCAAAGTTCCATGTGATGTTGTTCTGATATCCCGACGAAGTTCAAGTTTTGTAAATTTTCCTTCTATGAAGTTCCCTTTGGAACCTTTTGTAACTTTTCAATCTTTGATCTCTTCTTTCTTAGTTTTTTAGCCTTCTTTCCAGTGAGCTTCGTCTCAGTATTCCTCTTTCCATTATGATTCTTATCTCCTCTTGGCATAGTAACTTCGCATTGTTGAGATTCTTTCCTAGGATTCAAGGGCAATACTTCTTCTCTATCAGGGGTAGGTGCTTCAGTCTTCTGTGAGTCTTCTTTTGTTCTTTCAACTTCGACATCCATGGTCCTAAATAGATTCGATCTGTTCTCCTGTTCTTCAATCAAGTGTGTGATCCTCCTAGTCATGAAATCTTTTAATTCTTGCTTCTTCTTCTCTAAGACTTCTTCTTCTTTCCTTCTAAACTGATCCCCTTCAATCCAAGGTTTTCCTAGTAGTATAGAAAATGGGGCGATGTCCTCAATAAATTTAACAACTTCAAAATCCTCTTCTGTCGAAGTTCCTTGAGCACTCTTAGATATCTAGGTAAGTATTCCACATAGGGTTATCAACTTTCCTCTATATAATCCTATTCCTCCTAATGAAGGAGTCATAGCAGGCTTTCCCAAAATTTCCCAAGTTATTTCTGTCATGATATTCACCTGTGTTTCTTCATCGAGAGTACAGTCGATGTCGAAGTCTCCTATTCTTACTTCTATTTTCTCTTTCTCTTTTAAGATCTCTGATAGATTAGTATCTCAATGGTCATTCAGTGTTTCTTTCATCTATAATAGTACAATATCTAATTTCTTCTGGGGTTCTTCCATGGTCTCAGTTTTGTGACCTTTCTCGGGGTCTACTTGTTCCATATTCATTCTTTCAATATTAGCAATCATTCTAGGACAATCTAAAACTTCATGATCCATAGATTTACAAAAAAGACAACTAGATCATCTATCAGGACATTCCTTAGCCAGATGTCCCAGTCTTATGCAACTGTAACAAAGGGTTAATCCTCATTTTCTTTTAAATGATACTCGACCTTTCCTATACTACGCACTAGTATTATAGTAGCTAACCTACAAAAAAATATTTCTAGAATCCTACATCCATTTATTAGTCCAAACATTCTTTCTATGCATAGGAATAACATATCTTTCACTATTCTTATCAGATCTAATTATATCAAATCTTATTTCTTCTAGTTGTGCCCTAGTTTTCAGGCTAGGAAAAAATTTGTCAAGCGTACCTAGATCCATATTCTTGAAACAAAAATTTCCACTTGTCTTACTTTCGCCAGAGCACAAAGCTTCCAGATCTAAAACTTTTCATTATTCTTACCTCTATCAGAACACAAAATCGTTCATATTTTACCTCTTTTCTTCAAATCAGACTTCTCTTCTTAGCACAGATCTTTACAATCCAAGTAGAGTATTGTGCACCAGGGCAATAGATTTACGCACGAAGCTTTCACAGTTTCAGGTCATATCTTTGCACAGAGCTTATCTTTCCTTAGTTCCTAGCAATCATAGTTTCAGGTGCTGGCAACGGAACCATTTGTTGGCACAAGAGCAGACCTGGGGTTCAACGCTACAACAAAGAACCAACAAAACCCTAACTATTGGCCCTTTCGGCAACATCTGTGAAGCAAATGAAGTCTCACATGAGGTAGAGGTAGGGGTGGTTGCAGGACTCATATGTCTGCAAACTTAGCTAAGACATAGATCTATGATTGTAATACCTTAAGAGAGTATTTAGTTATTACAGTTCATTAGTATTCAACTTTAATTCACAACGCAGTTAAACCCTAACAACAGATCAACACAGTATTCACACAGATCCAATAGATTTAAGCATGAAGCACACACATAGAGATCAGATCTAGAATTCAATTCCATTATTCAACATTAAACTATCATATCATATTCATATATAATTTAACATCGCACTAAGAATAGAATCACATAAACAAAAGAACAACCAAAATCACAAAGCATTCACAACACAGGATATACGCGGTTCACCCCAACCCTGGGGCTACGCCCACCAACTCTTCTTCTCTTTATTATCTTATGTCAAGCGTCTTATAGGCACAAAGCATTAGAACACTACTCCGCATAGGACAGGAGATCTGTGTGCACTTCGCTAGATCCTCCTTCCCCAAGTAGATCTAGGCACAAAGCCTTACACAGTCTGCGCACAAAGCACTACAGATGACTTTCAGTTAGCTTTGCAATTCCTAATCATGGCTTCTTTCACATATCCAGTACTAGCACTCATCCATTGATCACTACTTACATCACCTAGTCTTCTATTTATATATTACAAAATAGGCCTAAGTATGGGTAAACCCATGGGATGGCATTCCCATACCCGTTACATAAGCCCAAAACCCAAAAATTCCTAAAAAGGGATTGATATCCCGTGATCTCCACTTTGTCTTGCACTCCTCCTTCGACATCCTATTGAGGTCCAAAAAATAGGTCAAACATGACCAAGGATCTTCAAAACTTGGTCAAGGGCCAACAGGTGTATAGTGGWTTGACATGTTTTACCTTAATAAAAYATATATTGATATTKTCACACACCCAACCCCTAAGTTCCTTTTTAAGGGATAGGGTATAAATGTTTTTCTTAACCTAATACCCATGGCGTAGTAATTATTGAAGTCTTTACTTTCTCTTTTCCCTCTTAGAAGTAGTTTAACACTAACTCAATAAATTACTCATATGATAATTATGAGTAATTATATTATAACACAATGAGGATAATTTMTTGATAATATACTTAAGTTGATTAACCTTAATTAAGGTAKATAATTAAATTCCTCCATGCCGCATTTTCACGTAATTTAACWTATATATCTAAATATATGCATATTCATTTATTTACTCGGAAAAAGGATTAACTATATTCAACCACAAATTATCCTTTTCATTAATTATATTATAATATARTTCTATTTAATTATATTATAATATGATTAATTTATATCAAAGGGGCACTTAGGATTATTAATATCCATTAATACCTAAGCCTCCAGACTTCGACGAGGATTCCTCATCATGATTTTATGAACCCAAATCTCTCGAACGCCGAAATTTTGGAGAGGGTTCCACGTATGTTATATTATAATGCAATATGACATTAATTATACTACATTATGGTGTAAATAAACCACATCAAATATTTATTATAATCAATCACATCAATATAACCTTGTTTAATTTAATTGTGTTTAATATTCATGCAAACTTTGGAATGCAGGGAGGTAGGTTCGAGCCTTCGACCCTTTTAGCTTGTTCCTTCTATCATCCCCAAACATCCGTAGTCCCGAACTCCCAGAGCTACAGAGAGGGTCCCACTCCTACCATACCTTTGTGAAAAAATTATTTATTATATTGTCATATAATACAATTAATTCCACATTTATTATAATATTGGGATATGGGAAAATAGGTTCGGTCTTCGGTCATTTTTCTATTACGCTTTATCTTCCCCATCATCCTGGAGTTTCGAAGCTCCGAACTCCCGGAGCCCCAAATTCTTGAAGGGTCCATGCTTACACGTGACTTCGCATTAAATATTAAATTAAAAAGGGTAAATAGGGTTTGTACTTTATTACGTGCCAATATCACAATAACTCATTTAATATATATATAATATTATATTACATGTTTTTGGAGATTGCATCCAGGTTTACAAGGTCTCCAATATTTTACTAATATTTGAAATAGGAGAGAGAGAGAGAGAGAGAACTCTGAGTCAACCCCCTTTGGCTCTCCCGCACATCCTTTATACTCAATTCTCCCAAAGCCGAGGAGTCTTGAAGCTCTGAAGTGACCCGAAGCGGCCCCACTTATACACCTTTCCAGATTATTTAATATTTAAAAGGAGATGGCTTCATTCACATGTAACCATTTCAATAAACCTTAATATAATATAATATAATATAATATAATATAATATAATATACCCCCAAAATTTACGCCCAGGTTTTAAAATTCTCCAATAAATAATTTAATATTGCAAAGGAAGGAAAGATGTTTGGGTTCTCACCTTCGACTCTTCCTCTTAATTCTTCATTGTTTAAATAACCCAGATTCTCGGAGTTCCGGAGGGGACCCACTCGTATTACAAAGTAATATAAATACAATGAGTAATTTTGAATTATAATATAATTTATTGAAAATATAGGGTTTTTATATTCAATTAGGTTAATTTGATCACAATTAAATATAATATCATGTAATTGATTATTTCTCTTGACTTTGCAATGTTTGTACGGGGAAAGGTACAGTTTGGGTCTCTGACAATTATAGCTAGTGAGATCCATGAGATGTTTAAAGTGTTTGGTCACGGGTTATTCCCTGGTGTATTTTGGCATTAAAAATAATAATAAATTATATTCTCTTGGTCTCATGTCTTTAACGCTCCATGAACTTTAGCCTCCATTTTCAGAATAAAATAGTAATAGTAATAATATATATATATATTACCTGGAGGATTTAAAGGAAAACATTTTCTCTTACCAAAAAATAAGATAAAGGAAAAGATAGTTTTTCAGTCTTTGTAAAGTGATTTAATAAAAATTATTTTCCAAGGAAATTTCTTCATTCTGGAAATTAAAAATATAATTATAATATCTCCCTTCTTGCGGTTAAATGAGTAAATTTAGTTTCCTTATTACTGTGTTATACTACTCTTACTAAATTTAAGGAAATGGTCATAATACAAAGATTTACCTCCACAATAAATTCGTTGTTTCTACCGGGATTTACTGCCCTCCAAAATTTAAGGGGATTCTTCCAAAATTTAAGAGATTTAACATAATTTAAACATAAATGTTTATTTATGCCCCAAATTGAATTTTGAGAAATTTGGTGCTTTAATTCATTAAGACCAATTTCATGTTTATGTCCTAATTATTCTCCCTCAATAATTATTTATAAGGACTTTTAATGTTTTCCCGTATTTGGGATTATTTCCTAAAGTCCACACAGATATGATATCATCTAAGCTTTCTAGCATAGGATTTGAGGACATACTAAAACATAATACTCTTATGCAGAAACATCACTCTTGCTTCTTTCAGATGTTTTTTAGAGATTTTTAATTGCTCAGTCATCATTTCCCAAGCATACATTAAATTGTAAAGCATAGTCAACCACAACATCCACTCCTAGAAATATTATTTTAGCACATAGATAGTCAAGGGATAAGGAGTTAAATCAAATGAGATTTATCTAAGACATTCTCTTTATTTTACTTAAAATTCTCAAGCCACTTTTGTCATAAATTAAACTTACACAGCTCTTAAAATACAGTCTATAACTTTTTTTGAGTTTGACACTACAGAGATTTAGCAAAAATATACTTCTGTAGGGCCCAAAAAATGTTGCAACTGTTGAAAGGGGTGTCATTTTCCTCCCAACAATAGGAACAACAACTCCTGGATGGGTTTACTGTTGGCCACCCCCTATCCAGGTCATGATGCTCTAAGAGAGATTCTTCCTTTTGTTCAACAACAACTAGGGATGGATATCGCTCTCCTCTTCCCATGGGAATTTAGCAAATCATTTCTCTCTCTACCAAGCAAGGCGGTCTACAATGATTTCTTCCTCAGTCACTCATCCTCTCTGCAACCTTGTTTATCATCTTGTTTAGAAAACATTGCCCAACAATTCCCATACCCAAAACAAAATTGTTTTTCAATTTTTTTCAGAACCAGAGAGTTGCACATGCTCTCCCTCTTTAGAAAAAAGGTCACCGGACTCACTCCTCTACCCCTTCCCTCTCTTCCCACAATTTTCATTTTATTTTCTTCCTTCTTTTGCAATATTTCGTTGGTCAAATCCCCCAATGCATGGGTCATCCTAGAATCTTATAGATGGGTACTTTTCCATCCATGCTTCTAAGGCAAAGAAATTCTAGTACAAAACCCATTCTTGTTCATAAATGTGGAAAGTTTATATTTCAACTACCAACTTCCTCCATTAATCTCAATTCTAGAAAATGGGCAATCTGGATTTTTCTTGAATTTTAAATTGGAAAGGGAAATTTCCTCATTGTTTCCCTCTCATGGAATCATGACCTATATAGGAAATCCCCCTCAATAGTTGTCCAAAATTTTCCTTTTTACATTAGTAGCATAAATATTTACACTATTGTTTTAGAAAAACATAGCTATATTTACAAGCTGGGGTAAATAGGGGTATTACAATCCCCTCCCCCTTAAATGAACATTGTCCTTGGTGTTATTTGGATCTAAGTAAAACCATTCATGCCTCATGCTTCAACTCCTTTAGTGACATTTCCCTTTTATTCACTGGGTCCTTTCCGAGACTCGTGTCCTTTGTCACATGCCTACAATGATTTCAAACAACAAGCATATTAATCACAATTTCATGCAAAAATATGTTATTGTTGTTCAAAACTCAAGAGGAAATATTTATATCAGCACAATACTTATCTATGGAATTTCATGGATCTGCATCTAGTTGTTTGTCTTACTAACTTGGCCCATTGTTTTTCTTAATATACCCATTGGGTGCATGATCCCAACCAATAGTCTACAAGAATTATTTGAAGTCTCATATTCCTTTCGATCACTCACCCTCTTGGCCCAAGATCCGATATCCCCTTCTCTGTTATGCAGTCCCTCGAGTGATCCATCTTTCCTTGCCAAGGATTTCTCACACAAGAAGCGTTTTTAAGACTTTACTGAGTCTTATAGTCAAGGAATCCCTCTGACTTACTCTGATGAAGCGTCCCTCTGACCCGTTTTGCCACAAAAAAACATTTTCTATGGTGATCATGTCTTATCACAGGGTTCTCATGTCACAACAATAACCTTTCTCTATGATTTTCCAACTTGATAGCTATCATATGTCCCTCCCGAATAGATATTTCATCTCACCAATGTCACATACATATAGTAACCATGAGATGTTATCATCAATTCCAAATTATAATTTCTTTCAAATCTATCAACCACTGATTTCCAACTTCCACATTTTTATTTTCAGATTTTTTCCACACATGAACCAGATTCAATAGTATGAGATATTTATTCTCATAACAATTCGGCTCAGCAGGCGTTGGTCTTCCTTATGGGATTTACTTATGCTGCCATATCTAAGACCCTTCTTCCTCCAACTCCATCTTCGCATAGCGAAACAAGTTGTTAGTTATCATGCACATTATATCTTCCAAACTGTGCATACTAAAAGTCAAATCATTTTCATGTATTCAATGATACAAAGGAAAAGGAAATATCATTGTTTATGCATGCAACATTTCAGCGTACCAATTTTTTTTCCAAATTCAATTGAAATATTAAATGACTTTAATCAATGTGCCAATGTTCATGGCCACATTCCTATATAATGCACCATTGCATTGATTTCAAGTTTTCCACACTTTATGAAAAGCACTTTACCATGGTGTTTTGGAGCTCAACCAACATCTTCACCATATGGATTATTCATTCTCATTCATTATTACAGCAGGATTGTGCTTCCTGCTACAAATTGATCGTGTCCTCGGTTTAACATATTATAATATGAAACCTAAGTTTCATGTGGTTACATCTAAACACTTCTCTCCTTACTGGTTATCTAGCCTTTCAAGATGAAGTCACCAGTAAGGAGAGAAGTGTTAAGGATAAAGAAAAGAAGGTTGTTGTTGAAATATGAAAATATGAAAATATGTGGTTTCCTTCTAAACACTTCTCTCCCAAAGTCCCTTCAAAAATATTTCAACAACAACCTTGTTGGCTTTATTCTTTACCAGAGGTTATCTAACATTGGTAATTGTCCTTTCCCAATAGCTCCAATCATTTCCTACAGAAAACATGCATTACCACATTCCAAATCATGCCAGTTGTCATGTTAACTGAAATATTTGTATCTAAGTCAGTAAATCATTTTCAGATATGCCCCAACATATCTTTATGCATGGTATCACATTACCCTCAATGTTTTCACGAGTACAAACATAATCAAGTCTCTAGTTGTCTCTATAGTCACAAATTTATCACAATTATCATGCTAAAACACTCACACACCACAACATATCATCTTATCATCCTAGAGAAACAAAATACACAACAAGAAAAATGATTTAAGCGACTCTCCCCTCTTTCCAACTCCTTCTACATGGTTTATACTTTTCATCTTAATTGAACTATTCACATGGCCTCACTTCCTTTACACATTCATGGCTTTAACCAAATTTATACTTGTTTGTTCATTTTTATTTCACTAGTTGTACTTGTTCCCACAATTGTTCTTTTAAGGATTACAACTCTGTTAAGCAATTCAGATTCTCTTTTTTTTCTTCTTTTCTTCTGCAATCTACTCCTTGATGGGGTATTTATCCTCTTTTCCTTGAGTAGTCTTGGTTAGGTTCACCTTAAGATTCTTGGATAATTTAGCATGCTACAACAACAAGATTTTTTTTTTTGTTCATAGTGAGTTATGAACATGTGCATTCTGCACATTACTATTTAGACATCAGAATAGTCAGCATTCATTTGTTAGTATTACATTCATGCATTATGTTTTAGAATGTAATCCAGGATTCTTATATAAAAAGGATTACATCCCAGTACCCAATTCTCAACAGTCATTAAGGTTGTGAATTTGTTCTTCTCACAAAGTATTTACAAAGTTACTTCATAGGGAACTCCTTCATCATGCAACTCTTTCGTTGCACATCCATCACTATCTAGAGTGGCCTTAGCTTCATTATTTCAGAGGTTTACTCAAAATTACATAAGGGATATAAGCAAGCATCTTTATTATGCATATATTTTGTTCATCCACACATATTCATTGTTATGTTAATTTACATTCATAATTCACTTAACCACATGCAATCCTTACATGCATAATCATGTTTCCCTTTTATCATGCCAACAGAGCATCCCTGCTCATTTATTTTTTCAAAAATGTATTCTAGATTTTCCCGAAGAAATGGGATACATCGTCCTCAAGTTATTACTCTGTCGATATAATCAAACCCGCAAAGATAGGGTTAACCTTACATCCATGGAATTTCTCAGATATGAAAAGTACACATTTTTCCTTACAAACCACTTGATCAAGAATTCATATTATACTTTTAGGCATGTATACATATATTTGTATATATGTAGGTGCATCACTTGCACCCTTTTTACCTCATTCATTAGCATTGATAATTTAGTTTTAATATTAGTGTTCTTTAGTGATAGATTACAATCAATCATATGACTAGTCTCTTAGTCATAATTCATACTGATGTTTCCCTCTCTACATGGCAACAACCAGCAAGGGATGCTTTTCCCTTTTCTACTGTAAAAACCTTCCATAAATCAAAAAATAGATGGGTAGTTATTGTATTACCCAAAGTAGTAATATAACCACTTCTAGTCTCTTCTTCATGCCTCAATTCATTCTTGGTCAACAGATCTCTACAAGAGAATATTTTCCTAAAATCCCTCTTATTGCTACAAGAGTATACCAAGCCATATCCATATGGTTACCATCCACCTCTGAATGTCAATATGACCCACTCGTCACCTAAATATGTTCTGACACCTCCTTGATAAAACCTTTTATTGGTCTCTCATTAATCCTTACAGTCCTATCTTAATAAAGTATTGGGCCACAACATTATCAACATTTTACTTATGTTGTTATAATCAGATCATCACTAACCATATGATCTATGACATCACCATATTTTAGATCCAATGACAAACTATAATAATTTTATATGCACCAAGCATTTTACCCATTCCTATAGTGCAGACGTATTCCACTTGCTTACCTCTTGCATTCATATGCATAGACATTCCCTTGAATTAATATGGATATACACTCCATTAGCACAACCATGAGCTTTTGAAGTTGCTTGTGTCACCTCATTTCTTCCATGAGGGTTGTCCTCGATCCATAGGACTCCTTTTAATTTTGCAAGGAGGGGGTTATCCCAATAGAAATTTTTTAGTTATGACAGGTCAAGTAAGTTGACCTCACGTATGTCCATAAGGCCTCTAGACATGGGGAATTATACTCACAAGAAATAATCTCTTATTTAAGCAATGATTGCAATTTCCAGAGGCTTCATAAGCCCACATTTATAGGAAACCTTGCAACCTATTCAGTTCATTCACGTCCAAGTCTTTCTATTAGTGCATATCATCATAATCCCACTCCTATAGGAGTGGATATCATTCCTCCAAGGTAGCAATATGGTTCTTTTGCTGCAACCCAATAGGATTGGATTTTTGCTGAGTAATTCCCAACAAAATTTAAATTTTCAATCCTTCTCCACAAGGAGCTTATCCAGGTAATCTTTGTGCAATAGAAAACACTCTCAACGGGCTCCTCTTATCCATGGTAAACTAGTCTTATGAATTTTCTTTGACCCATCTAGGCCTAGTGTTTGAATGTTTCTCTAATAGATAGGGTAGGGTAGGGTGACCTCCCCTTTAAAAGATTTCTAATAAAATTTAATTGAATCTTTCATGAGCCCAAGCATGCCAAGTGTTGTTGCCTGCTCTGATACCACTCTGTCACAGACCCGACCCCTAAGTACCTTTTTAAGGGATAGGGTATAAATTTTTCACTTAACCTAATACCCATGGCCCAGTAATTACTGAAGTCTTTACTTTCTCTTTTCCCTCTTATAAGTAGTTTAACACTAACTCAATAAATTACTCATATGATAATTATAAGTAATTATATTATAACACAATGAGGATAATTTATCCATAATATACTTAAGTTGATTAACATTAATTAAGGTATATAATTCAATTCATCCATGCAGCATTTTCATGTAATTTAACATATATATCTAAATATAAGCATATTTATTTATTTACTCGGAAAAAGGATTAACTATATTCAACCAAAAATTATCCTTTTTATTAATTAAATTATAATATAATTGTATTTAATTATATTATAATATGATTAATTTATATCAAAGGGGCACTTAGGATTATTAATATCCATTAATACCTAAGCCTCTGAACTTCAGTGAAGATTCCTCATCATGATTTTATGAACCCAAATCTTGTGAACGTCAAAATTCTAAAGAGGGTTCCACGTAGGTTATATTATAATGCAATATGATATTAATTATACTACATTATGATGTAAATAAACCACATCAAATATTTATTATAATCAATCACATCAATATAACCTCGTTTAATTTATTATTTACATCATATTATTATTTATTATATTATCATATAATATAATTAATTCCACGTTAATTATAATATTGGGATATGGGAAAATAGGTTGAGTCTTCGGTCCTTTTTCTCTTATTCTCTATCTTCCCCATCATCCCAGAGTCTTGAAGCTTCAAACTCCCGAAGGTTCCACACTTACACGTGACTTCGCATTAAATATTAAATTAAAAAGGGTAAAGATGGTTTGTACTTTATTACGTGTCAATATCATAGTAACTCATTTAAAATATATATAATATTATATTGCATGTTTTTGGACATTGTATCTAGGCTTACAAGTTCTCCAATATTTTACTAATATTTGAAACAGGAGAGAGAGAGAGAGAGAGAACTCTAGGTAAACCCCCTTCGGCTCTCCTGCACATTCTTTATACTCAATTCTCCCAGAGCCCCGGAGTCCCTAAGCTCCGAAGTGACCACACTTGCACACATTACCACCCCATTTAATATTCAATATTATAATGAAAGAAAAGATATTCAGTTCCACCCCCTTCATTATACACCTTTCCACATTATTTCATATTTAAAAGCAGTTGGCTTCATTCACGCGCAACCATTTCAATAAACCTTAATATAATATAATAAATTATATTATACCCCTCGAAATTTACGCCCAGGTTTTAAAATTTCCCAATAAATAATTTAATATTGGATAGGAAGGAAAGATATCTTGGTCCTCACCTTCGACTCTTCCTCGCAATTATTCATATTTTAAATAACTCGGAGTCCCGAAGTTCTAGAGGGGACCCACTCATATTACAACGTAATATAAATACAACGAGTAATTTTGAATTATAATATAATTAATTGAAAATAAAGGGGTTGTATATTCAATTAGTTTATTTTGATCGCAATTAACTATAATATCATATATTTGATTATATTTATTTCCTTTGCAATGTTTGTACAGAGAAAGGTAGGGTTCGAGTCTCCGATGATTTTAGCTACTGAGATCCATCACCCAAACATCTCAGAGCCCCAGAGCTCTGAATTCCCGGAGTTCTAAATACCATGAGATTTTTAAAGTGTTTGTTCACAGGTTATTACCTAGTGTATTTTAGCATCAAAATTAATAATAAATTATATTCTCTTGGTCTCAGGCCTTTAAGGCTCAAGGAACTTTAGCCTCCATTTTTAGAATAAAATAATAACAATAATAATAAAATATGTATATAGAAATATATATACATATATTTCTATATCCATGAACGGTTATATTACCTCGGGGATTTAAAGGAAAATATTTTCTCTTACGAAAAAATAAGAGAAAGGAAATTTAATAAAATTTATTTTCCAAGGAAATTTCTCCATTCTGGAAATTAAAAATATAATGATAATCTCTCTCTTTTGGGGGCTAAATGAGTAAATTGTATTTCCTTATTATTGTGCTATAATACTCTTACTAAATTTAAGGAAATGGTCATAATACAAAGATTTACCTCCACAGTAAATTCAATGCTTCTACCAAGATTTATTGTCCAAAATTTAAGGGGATTCTTCCCAAATTTAGGAGATTTAACAGAATTTAAACATAAAGGTTTATTTATGCCCCAAATAGAATTTTGAGAACTTTTTTTCTTTAATTCATTCAGACCAATTTCATGTTTATGTCCTAATTATTTTCCGTCAATAATTATTTATAAGGACTTTTAATGTTTTCCCATATCTTGGATTATTTCCTAAAGTCCACACAGATATGATATCCTCTAAGCTTTCTAGCATAGGATTTGAGGACATACTAAAACATGATACTCTTATGCAGAAACATCACTCTCGCTTCTTTCATATGTTTTATCGATGTTTTTAATTGTTCAATCATCATTTCCCAAGCATACATTAAATTGTACAGCACAGTCAACCACAACATCCACTCCCAAAAATCTTATTTTAGCACATAGATAGTCAAGGGATAAGGAGTTAAATCAAATGATCTTCAGCTACGACATTCTCTTTATTTTACTTAATTTTCTCAAGCCACTTTTGTCATAAATTAAACTTACACAGCTCTTAAAACACGATCTGTAAATTTCTCTAAGCTTGACACTATACGGATTTAGCAAAAATATACTTATCTAGGGCCCATAAAATGTTGCAACTACTGAAAGGGGTGCCCTTTTCCTCCCAGCCATAGGCACATCAACTCCTGGACAGATTTATCGTTGGCCACCCCCTAGCCAGGTCATGATGCTCTGAGAGAGACTATTCATTTTGTTTAACAACAACCAAGGACGAAGATCGCTCTCCTCTTTCCATAGGAATTTAGCAGATCGTTTCTCTCTCTGCCAAGAAATGGGGTATGCAATGAATGCTTCCTTAGTCACTCATCCTCTCTCCAACTCCATTTATCATCTTGGTTAAAAAACACTGCCTAGTAATTCCCATACTCAGAACAAATTTGATTTTCAGATCTCTTCAAAACCAGAGAGTTGCACATGCTCTCCCTCTTTAGAAAAAATGTCACTAGACTCACTCCTCTACCCCTTCCCTCTCTTCCCATTATTTTCCTTTTATTTCATTCCTTTGTTTGAAATATTGTGTGGGTCAAATCCCCCAATTCGTGTGTCATCCTAGAATCTTGTAGATGGGTACTTTTCTACTCATGCTTCTGAGGCAAGGTAGTTCTGGTACAAAACCCATTATTGTTCATAAATGTGGGAAGCTAATATTTCAACTACCAACTTCCTCCATTAATCACAATTCTAGAAAATGGACAATCTGGATTTTTCTTGAATTTTAAATTGGCAAGGGAAATTTCCCCATTTTTTACCTCTCGTGTCATCATGACCTGTATAGGCAATCCCCCTCAGCAGTTGTCCAAAATTTTCCTTTTTACATTAGTATCATAAATATTTACACTATCATTTTAGAAAAATATAGCTATATTTACAAGCAGGGGGAAATAGAGGTATTACAGAGATGAAACTCATAGATTATTTTAAAAAACACTATTACAATGTTTGAGCAACGTAAGGACCCTAATTATCTATGGTGTTCCCTTGAGCAATGTAACCACCACAATTCTATGAGAAATGTACTTCTTGAGTAGCATATATGGAACCATTTCCACTCCACCAACCTCACTATTGATTATGACCAATCTTTGGAAAATTGATCTGCAAGGTTGTTTCTTACAATTGGAGATTTGGAGTAACATCATTTGTAACATCCCCACTATAATCCCCAGTTTAATTAATGCATAATGTAGATATGGATATGGTTGTGGGAAAGCAATATAATATGCATAATGTATTTTCTAATTTTAATAAATATAATGTGATACTAGCTGTTGGGAATGGACAAAGATGGGGGATGATTAATCCACAAGTCATGGGGATTCCTGAGAATGTCTAAGGGGGACCTAAGGGGGGGAATGGTTTATGGGTATTAATCCAAACCTAGTTTTCTAAATTATTTATCATTGGGGAAAACTTCTCATTTTTGTTTGAGTGTATGAGATCCCAATCATTAAAACTCATGTAAGAGGGTGGGTGTGAGATTCATATCCCATAGTTTTTGGAAAGCATGGGGAAGAAGCAATCAACATTCAACAAAGTGAGAAGTTAATGGTATTGGAAAAATAGATTAAATTCATATGGGTTGTGATAGGTAGTTTGTATACATTTAGTTTGGCATGAACAACAAGAAGAAATCAAGGAAAAGAGAACCAAAACTGGAGTAAGGAGGATGGGAAAATTTAGGAGCATGATGGAGCGTTTGGGAGCGTATTTGAATCTAGAAATTGAAGAACCAGGTTGACAGGATTGAAGAGTGAAATCCTTAGTGAGTTGCACTATAATAACAAGTGTTTTTGTTGGTTGTTGGTAACTTCTCTTGGCAGTGAGATACTTAGAGTTCCCAACAGATATATTCCTAGATACATGTGCCAGAGAGACCTTTTTAAAAAAATGGGACACCTAATGTACTGAGAGAAGTGAAAGGGCACATTCCTTGGGTTTAACATTCCAAGAGGAAGAGAGTTGGAGGTAAATTTTGGATAGTTGTAGGAGAGTATCAATGGGTGTGTGTTATTGAGTTGTGAGTGGGTTGTGAGAGGCACCCTTCTCTTGTGGATTCATAGCCCCAACTTGGGGGTGACTTGCTATTGATATTTAGAACAACGGGTCTATGTTTGGGTGGAACATCCTCCCCAAGCAACTGGTTGCATAAACATTTTATAAAAGATAAGTGTTTACCTATTTCCAGAGTTATTTTCCTGAGTTTAATTGTTCTTTCTTAATTTGTGTATGTGAATGGTTTATTGTTGTTTTGAATGAGTTATTTTCTACATTACTATTCATTTAGAATTGTAATAGATGCATTTCATTTTCGGTATCCAATTCTAGTTTAAATTGTGAATTAAATCATAGTTAGTAAGCTATAGTAAATCAATTAGAATATATATATTTTTTTTTATGTGTATTTTGCAGGTAGTGTTCCCTAGATGAGTTGGGGGACATTACATTATGGTATAAAATTATAAGGTTGCAACACTAGCCTACAAGAGACTGCTACATGACATTTAAATTCATTTGAATCATATTTTTCATTTGGGGTAAAAATTATTGTTGCTTGTAGAATACGTTGGAGGAGGATTTTTTGGTTTAAAGTTGTTATTCCACCATGGAAATTGTGTCCAAGATAATTCCCATGGTTTGGACTTTCCAACGACCCATAGTTGGGTCAAATTGAAGCAAGGAGTCAACATTTATTCCTTCTAGAGTGATAGTGCACAAGAGTCATTGATCACACCCTCGCGATGGATTCCTAGCCCTTGATCTACAATGAGAATTATGTATCCCACATGCAAGGGAAAAGGTCAGATGGGACGCTTTATAATAAAATGACATCCCATTTTCATTTGTGCGTGAATCACAGAGAGAGAAATGGAACTTTGTGGAGATCGTTCACAACATCTACTTTTGGCTAACAAAACCCCCACGAGAAAGTGTGTTCACTTGATCTTATCGGAGTTATTTAATGGTGGTTGCACATGGAGGCCAATGTTCTAGTGCCTCAGTGGAATGACGTCTAGAACATTTGATGGAAGTTGCATGGGAGTAGCTAGTGGGTCGATGGGCCCATGCTTTGTTATCCACGTGTCATGCCAGGGGTAAGCCACATTGGATTACATACACAAGGTTCCAACTAACTTTTGGGGTCAGGGTTATTGGATGGAGGTTGTGCGTGGTGGTAGGAAGCTCAGCGACCCAGTGGATCGGCGTTGGGTCCATTTGGTTGGAGTTATGTGCGAGTTTCTAGTATTTTGGTTCCCCAATGGCCTGGTATGTCTAATATATCAGATCATACCAGAATCACCGAGAGAGTTGGATCGAAGTGGAGTGTGGTAGCATAGTGCCTCGATGGATCGGTATTCCAGTAGATCGAATCAGTATCGAAGGAAAGTTAGACAAGGTGAAGGGAGGTGTTTACCCTGGTGCCTTGTTGGGTCAAAGTCCTGGTGATTGAGAACAAAACCAATTCCATAAAATACAAATAAACAATCAAAATATCAGATAGTTTTGGTGTTCTTGAAGGTCACAAACTTGCAGGCCATTTTTGAAGGCCTAAAAAACATTTTTAGAAAATCAAATTAGTAAGAAAGTGTGTGTACTTCCGAGACACACAGTTTCTTCTTATAAAATGATAAATATCGAAGAGATCTTTCCATCAAGCTAATTTTTTCTCCAAACAGATCTTTTATGAAGAAGTTACAGCCAAAACAACCAAGGGTAAAATTCAGCACCAGATTTCCTTTAGAGGGAATAACTCCTTGTCCAGGAGTCCTTTTGGAGCCCAAGAGCAGTCTATGGAAATATCATGGACAATAGAAGTCATCCATGGAGTCTAAACTGAGTTTTGGGTACCTAACAATGTGCTGGAAAGGAGAGAGCACACATGTAGCATGTAAGGATATAAAGAAAATGGTCAAAACTTCTAAAGGCCATAAATTTATGCTCGGAAATAAAAATTGGGAAAATGAATAGTAAATGGAAAGGTATTGAGGAGGAGAATCCATTTTTTAACCCATAAAATTCATTTGAGAGGAAAATTTTAGAGTCAACTCAAAAGAAGATGATTCGTGGCATTAAAGGGAAAAAACAATTATGCATTTTTTCCAAAATTGCATATATATTTATTTTTATCTAACAGAAAATTATGTGCATGCACATATTCTGCAGAGTTATAGGTTCACGAAGGTAGTTTGGTTCCTTTATGAGACCATGGCAATGGAATATTCCCAAGGGTCCTACAATCACGAAGAGGAATTCATAGGTTTGCATGTTAGCATGGGAAATGTTGAGACTGATTCTAATGGAAGAAGAGGGAGGCAAGAGCCTGTAACTATGAGGATCCCACATAGAGAAGTGCAGA
>ML806466.1:80126-91282 GCA_009831015.1 Picea engelmannii
AGGATGATGCACAATTGTAGGGGAGGGGGAATGTAACATCCCCACTATAATCCCTAGTTGAATTAATGCATAATGTAGATATGGATATGGCTAAGGCCAGGCGATGTAATATGCATAATGTATTTTCTTATTTTAATAAATATAATGTGATACCATTTGTTGGGAATGGATAGAGATGGGGGCCTATTAATGTTAGTATGTTTACAGGAAGAGTGTGCTTGTCATTGATGGAAAGAACAAAAGGTGGAGCAGAAGGCGAGAAAGCTCAGGAGGATGAGCAATAGTGGTTGTTGGATCACCAATCCAAAGGACCAATAACCGAATACCCAACAATCGTTGGCTCATTCTAAGTGGAAGGTCAGGATAAGCTAGAAGAGCAACACTGAAAATAGATCAAGCCATCGATCTAAGAATATGATCAACAAACAACATTAGGTTCATGGCAAAATTTGCGAGGAGGTTAATGTTTGGGGAATCTCACTTCAGAAGAATTGGCAACTTGAAAGTCAAATTACCTGAAGCCTGAAATCCGAAATGAATAAGGACCATCAGATCTAGAGAAAATGTGATGACCATTGGATCACCTTAAGTAGAAGGATAGGATAAGTAAGGGTTGAGATCTTATATCTCAATCACCCGAATTTATGTCAGTCGTTGAATCAAATTAAATGGAAGGATAGGATAAGAAAAGATGGAGAGTCGTTGGATTTAATCCAAAGAAAAGATGCATCACAGACAGATCAAGTCATTGATATAAGATCTTGATTCAATGAACATCATTCGTTTTGGGTCTAAAGATGTGAGGAGGTTACGCTATGGAAAAATATCACTTCAACTTCAAGTTTGATATTTGAAATCCCCGAAGCCTAGAGAGATGGAGATCCAAAGTAAATATCGATCGTCCGATCATCCGAAATTGATCTCAATCATCGGATCATCCGAAGTAAATTTCAATTGTCAGATCATTCTAAAGTGGAAGTACAGGATAAGTTAGAATAAGAGCATGCTAATCTTAGTGGCTGATAATCGAGCACTCAAATCTACGGTCGACGGGGAATATCAGACCCCCTCGACCTTTTTGCCTTTAACTGTGGGGAGGAGGATCCGAGTTGGTCGTATTTTCCATGTGGGACCCTCATACGTGTCACCTTCATGTCAAATCGGAACCCCCTCGCTCATTACCACTTACCACCTAACCCCCCCTCTGAGTAAACCACCAAACCACTCATACATACCACCTTTGCACTCCAACGTCACACTCCATGACCCGCTACACGTCACACTCCACTACTGTGCTCTGCCTCCACAGTCCACTACACTTCCTACATGTCTCACCCACAACAGAAGACCACCTCAGCAAGGACATGTGGCAGACCATGTCAGCAAGGACACGTGGCATTAATCTGCATACTTCAAGGGGAAGTAAAGTTTGAGACTTGAGATGTCAAAAGTCTAGATACCTGAAGGATATCTCAACCGTTGATCGAGAAAGGGGATGTGGAACTGTTGATCTAGTTGAAAGGTCAAATTCTTGAAGTGTCGCAAAGCCGAGGATTAAGAAGGATAGATGTTCGCAGATCATAGACTCTAGAAGATTAGCATACGAAGGAAAGTAGGGTTTGAGATTTGAAACTGCTTGATCCCAGATCTGAAATAAATCACAGTCATTGATTTAAGAAGGTTAGATCTGATCTATCAGTTTAGGAGCATCGTCAAGATCATGAGATTGACGGTCACATTTCATTGTGGGGATTGAAGGTGTGTGAACTTTAAAATGTTGAAGGCAGGTTGCAATTGAAACCACGGTTTTGGATAAAGCATACGTAGATCTCTGTAGTGAATTGCAGGGCGAAAAGAGGATTTCCCTCAAACCACCTTTGGTCACACCTGCAATCATGTGGTCACATGAGAGAATCACCCAAGGTCACATCATCGAAATATTGATGAAGGAGATAGAGCTGCTAGGGTCCACTTTGGTGGTTACACATTGAAAAAAAATCAAAAAGCCTCTACGTGTATAATCCAACGACGCTGATTAAACAAAATCTGATCGAAGGGTTTTTGTTTCACTTTGTGGTTTCTTGTTCAGTTACAATTCAGTTACACTAGTTGAATCATTGTTCTAGGGAATTGGAATCATTGATCTTGAGCAGTTTTAGATTCCCAACTCGGGCATTGGATATCTGAAGTGTAACGAATGATGAGAGAAAAAAAAAGGAAAAATGTCGTGACAAAGGTAGGTTGTTTTTTCTCAATAAAACAAGTTGAACTATATGTAATAAACATGACAGCATGAATAGAGGGAGAAAGCGTAGAGATGTAGAATACAATCTTGACAAAGAATAAATGGTGAAATGAGTAGACTGTATGAGAACCTAAGAGCATGAAAAGAACAGAGGAAGAGAAGATGGAAAGAGACAGCAAGTATATCCAAGCATGAACAAACAGAAGCAGAGAAGAATTTTAGAATAGAGAAGAAGTGGTAAGCTTTGATGTGTCTGTATTGTTGTAAAGTATTATTCAAGAAACATTTTAGAAACCAAGGTGGTAGGGTGGTGCTAGGGAGGACTGTTGTCCTCAAAGTTTCAAGTGGGTGCTTGAACATAGGGATTTGTAGCTTCCATCTGGTTGTAGCCAAAAAAACCAAGGTGGTAGGGTGGTGCAAGGGAGAACTATTGTTCTCTGTTATACAGGTTGGTGCATGTGTTATAGGAAGTTGGTGCTTCCATCCAGTTGGTGCTAAAACACTCAGGGAGTTGGTGCTTCCTTCTAGTGGGTGCTAGAGAAACCAGAGAGTTAGTGCTCTCAGCAAGTTTCATCTTGTAAAATAGAGGTGGTAGCCTCACATTGAGTTGGTGCTCAAATATAGATGATGTACAGAACATGAAAATACTACCTATCATTCGAAGAAGAAGAGGTTTTCTCCCTTTATGGGTTTCCTCATGAATATTTGTTTTTGTATACTTCATGTGTGTGATCGATGTTGAATACTCTATTGATTAATTCCCTGAATTATTGTGATCATCATTGAGTGTTCTTTAATGAGTTTAAAATGGGTATAATTTTTTAAGAACAGTAACAATTGATTCACCCCCCCCCCCTCAGTTGTCTAACAATTGGTATCAGAGTGGGTTCCTTTTATCTAAGGGTAGATCCTAGAGCTTAATCATGACTAGCCATGAAGGAAATTCAACCAATAAGGCCCCTCTGTTCAATGGAACAAACTTTTCCTTCTGGAAAGTTAGGATGAGAACCTACATAATGGCTTTAGGTGTAGATGTATGAGATGTGGTAGAGATTGGTTATGTGAAGCCAGTTGTACTAGCTTATAAGGATGACAAGCTAGAATTCAGCTTCAATTCTAAGGCTATGAATGTTATTCTGAGTGGGCTTGCAGAAGAAGAATTTGTAAAAGTTATGCACTTAGAATCTGCCAAAGAAATGTGGGACAAACTCATTAGTAGTTATGAAGGTAATGAGAAGGTAAAGGATGTCAAGCTTCAAACCTATAGATTACAGTTTGAACAACAAAATATGAAAGAGGATGAAACTATTGGTAAGTACTTTCTAAGAGTTGAAGAACTAGTAAATGCAATGAAAGGACTTGGTGAAAAAATTGAGGAAGCCTCTTTAGTGCAAAAAATTTTGAGATCTCTGCCAGATAGGTTCAACCCAAAGGTATCTACTATAGAATAACTTAATGATCTAAAAGTTATGACTATTGACCAAATCCTAGGAACTCTGACTGCTTATGAAATGAGGATAGGTAAAGATAAACCCACCTCTAGAGAAGCATCATTTAAAGTAGATAAGAATGAGGATTCTGAGCCTCATGAAATTGAAGCAAAATTTGTGAGAAGACTAAAGAAAGGATCAGACAAGTTTCCCTTCAAATGTTTTAACTATGGAAAGATAGGTCACTTTGCATATAAGTGTCCAAACAAGAAGAAGGACCATAACATTGAAGGTGAAGAGAAGTAAAAATCTAAGAGATTTAGTAAAAATAAATTTTTATGTGTAAACAATGATGACTCTTCAGGAGACACAGATAGTGATTTTGCTTGTGAAGATAAGGTTAATGAGTTTATGCTTATGGCCAAAGAGGATTATGATAATAAAATCACAGGAAGTGATGTTAATGATGAAGAAGTTGTGGTTGACTTGGAAGGAGAATTGACCAGTTCCCTAGAAGAAATTGCTAGACTCGGATTTAAGAAGAAAAAGAAAAAACAATTATTGATACATTTCGAGAAATGATACATTTAGAGAAAGACAGTAAAAAACCTGATGAATACTATCCCCTGGTAAAAGTGGAATTAGAAGAGACAAATAAAATAGAGGAAATTCTGAAACATTAGTTATCATAGAAGAAGGAAAGATGTGAAGCCTTGGAAGAAGAGGTAGTAAAAACCAGAAAAGAGATGTAGAATTTTAAAGAATTGTATCTCCAAAATCTTCCAAGCATTAAAGCCCCAGCAAAACTAAACACCATTCTGAGAAAACAGAGATCTCCTTTGTAGAATACTAGTTTAGGCTATGTAAGTGGTTCAAGCAGCAAACATCTTGAAAGCAAAGAGCTAGTAAAGATGATCAAGTTCTAAGTCAACAGACAATCAAACCATGTAAGTACTCTGCCACTAAAATCTAATAAAGACAAGATAATCCATGATAAAAAACAAAGATATCAGAAGATGGAGCAAAAAATTCCAAGAAGAAGGCCATCCTTTAGGTACCAAAATTTATTCCATGGTTATTTTTTTTACTGCTCTAATTTTGGTCATACGATTGCAAATTGTCAAACTAAGTTTAGAGACATGCAACTAAGGAGATCAAGAAATAAACAATTTTTCCAACATAGAACTAAACAACCAATGAGTAGACAAAATTTCACCAATCACTTTGACCTATTGAAAAATGAGCTAGAATGTTATAAATGTCATAACTTCAGCCACAAAGCTGCAAACTGCCATCTGAAAAATTACAAAGCAGATCCAAGGATAAAACCCTTAGCTAGAAATGCCAACACATGGAAAAAGAAAGATAGTGAAAAATGTGGTCTAGTACTTTCAACTCAAAAACAAAAAGACCCCTGGTATATAGACAGTGGATGTTCCAAGCACATGACTAGAGATAAGGATAATTTTATGTCTATAAGTAAAAGAAAAACAAGAAATGTGACCTTTGGAAGTGATGAACCAGGTAAAATCAAGGGTAAAGGGATGGTGAGTTTGAGTAATGGTAAAGGAAAATCCCAGGATGTTTTTCTTGTAAATGGGTTGAAACATAATTTTCTCAGTGTAAGTCAAATGTGTGACAGAGGATGTGAAGTGGTGTTCACTTCCAAATATTGTAAGATAAAGTCTGTAAACTCAAGACAAGTGGTGGATAAAGGCATAAAGACAGATAATAATGTATATGTCCTGAAATAATATAGAGAAGAGTGTAATCTAAGAAAACATGATGAAAGTTGGTTATGGCATAGGAGACTTGGAAATATAAACTTTGACCACTTAATCAAGCTCAAAAATCTTGAGGCAGTAAAAGATCTTCCAAGAATATCAAAGCCACAAGATTCTGTGTATAAACCCTGCCAAGTAGGAAAACTAACTAGGACACAATTTAAATCCAAGATCTCTACTTCAACAGAGAAACCACTCCAATTATTTCATATGGATTTATGTGGAACATCAAGACAGGAAGGCACAGGGAAGGAAAACTACTTCATGATGATCATTGATGATTACTCCAGACTCACTTGTGTTGATTTTCTCAAAGAAAAAGTTGAAGCATTTGAGAAATTTAAAATATTTAAGGCTTTAACTGAGAATCAAACAGGAAACAGGTTAAAGGCAGTAAGATCATATAGAGGAGGAGTATTTATGTCAAGTGATTTCAAGGAATTCTCTGATAAACATGGGATCAAGAGAGAATACACAATCCCAAGAACTCCATAGCAAAATGGAGTAGTTGAGAGGCAAAACCTACTAGGTAGAAGCAATACACACAATAGTCCATATTCTTAGCAAAGCCCACCTCAGACCACATAGTGACAAGACACCTTATGAACTATGGTATGGAAGACCTGCTTCAATCAAACACTTAAAAGTCTTTGGGAGTAAGTGCTACATAAAGAATAATAATGAAAACCTTGGCAAGTATGATGACATGGCTAATGAAGGCATATTCTTAGGATATGTTACCAATAGTAAAAGATTGTATAAATTAGTTGATTGCATTGATTTAAAGGTTGATGAAGGAGTCCCAGAAAGAGAGGTGAGAAATATTGAGTCTGCTACAGAGGACACAGTTGAAGCTGAAGATTAACAGTTCCAAGAATAAAAAAAAGAAGACTTTGAGTTAGATGAAGATACAAATACTCAGGCAGACTCAAATCAGCAGACAACATCAAATCCTTGCTCCATAATTACTCAAAAGAATCATCCTGCAAGTCAGATAATTGGTGATAAAGACAAAGGTGTACAAACCATGAGAAGGATAATCAAAGACACTGAGCAATCACATATAACCTTCATATCCATGGTGGAACCCAAGAAATTTAATGAAGCCAATAAAGATGTAAATTAGTTAAAATCAATGAATGAGGAATTGGATCAGATTGAGAAGAACAATACTTGGGAGCTTGTTCCTAGACCTACAAATAAGAATGTAATTACCTCCAAATGGGTGTTTAAGAACAAAATGAATGAACAAGGACAAATTGTTAGGAATAAATCCAGATTGGTTTGTAAGGGGTATGCACAATTTGAAGGACAGGATTTTGATGAAACCTTTGCACCAGTGGAAATATTGGAATCCATCATAATGTTTCTCACCTATGCATGTCATAAGAACTTTAAAGTATATCAGATGGATGTTAAGTCAGCATTTCTTAATGGAGATCTAGAAAAAGATGTATATGTGGAGCAACCTGAAGGATTTTCACTGAAACATAATCTTGACTATGTCTGTAAGTTAAAAAAGGCATTATATGGACTGAAACAGGCACCATGAGCCTGGTATTATAGACTAGACAAATTTCTATAGGACAAAGGGTTCAAGAAAGGTATTGTTGACAGTAATCTATATATTAAGTCTGAAGGTGATGATTTATTAGTTGTTTTGGTTTATGTAGATGACATTATTTTTCAATGCACTAATGACCCTTCAGTTCAGTGGTTTGCTAATTCAATGCATACTGAGTTTGATATGTCCATGATAGGAGAACTGACATATTTTCTTGGTTTACGAATAAATCGAAGTTCTGTAGGGATATTTATCTCTCAAGAAAAGTATTTGAAAGAGATGTTAAAGAGGTTTCAGATGGAATATTCTACACCTATGAGCACACCTATGGTGGTTGGTTGCAAGATCAGTAAAGATGATATTTCACCTGATGTTGATCAAAGAACATATTGATCAATGATAGGTAGTCTTCTATACAACATCATGTCCTGATATAATGCAAGTTGTTAGAATGGTAGGTCATTATCAGACTGCTCCTAAATAAAGTCATTTAGCAATTGTCAAGAGGATATTCAAATATTTGAAGGGTATAATGACTTGTGGTCTCTGGTATCCTAAAAATCAGAATTTTTAATTAACTGCATATTCAGATGTTGATTGGGAAAATTGTTTGGATGAGAGAAAGAGCACCAGTGGAGGTGCATTATTCTTAGGTGTTTCATTAGTAGCATGGCTTAGTAAGAAACAAAGATCTATTTCATTATAAACTACAGAGTCAGAGTACATTGTTGTTGCTACTTGCTGCACTCGGATCTTATGAATGATACAAACTCTTGTAGATTTGAAGGTAACTTATATTTATCCCATTCCACTTCACTATGATAACACCAGTGCCATTAGTTTCTTGAAGAAACATGTTCTCCATTCAAAGAAGAATCATATGCCAATAAGTATGATTTTCTCAAAGAGCAGGTTACAAACAGAGTTGTTCAGCTGAATTATATTCCTTCCACAGAACAAATTGCATACATCTTTACTAAACCCCTAGCTAAGACACCATTTGAATATCTTCGTCAGAAGATGGGTGTCATCCCTTCTCTCACCTAACAGAGCCCATCCTGTCAGGGGGAGTATGTGTTGGTTGAATATCTGATACCTCTAAAAAGTACTGCAACAACTCAAGGGGAGCATGTTTTCTTTGACATTAATGTCAAAGGGGGAGAAAAGGTGTGGTCTGGATGCTACAGTTGGAGGTCTAAGCAGAATAGTGCAGCCTTTCAGGGTTGCCATCCATGCCAAAGGGGGATACTGTTGGCATGTTTACAGGAAGAGTGTTCTTGTCATTAATGGAAAGAATAGAAGGTGAAGCAGAAGGTGAGAAATCTTAGGAGGAAGCACGACAGTGGTCGTTGGATCACCGATCCAAAGGACCATCAACCAAATACCCAACAACCATTGGCTCATTCTAAGTGGAAGGACACGATAATATACAAGAGAAGCATCGAAGATAGATCGAGCCATCGATCTAAGAATATGATCGATGAACAACATTTGGTTCATGTCAAAAGTTGAGAGGAATTTGTAGTTCGGGGAATCTCACTTTGGAAGAATTGGCAACTTGAAAGTCGAACTACCCGAAGCCCAGAATCCGAAATGAATAAGGACCATCGGATCTGGAAAAAATGTGATGACCATCGGATCACCTTAAGTGGAAGGACAAGATAAGAAAGGGTTGATATCTGATATCTCAATCACTCGAATTTTCCTCAGTCATCGAATCGAATTAAATGGAAGGATAGGATAAGAAAATATGGAGAGTCGGTGGATTTAATCCAAAGAAAAGTTGCATCGCAGATAGAGAAAGTTGTTTATCTAAGATCTTGGTCCAATGAATTTCATTCGTTTCGGGTCTAAAGATGTGAGGAGGTTACGCTCCGTAAAAATCTCACTTCAAGTTTAAGTTTGAGATTTGAAATCCCCGAAGCCCAGAGAGCCCGAGAGCCGAAGTAAATATTGATCGACTGATCATCCGAAATAGATCTCAGTCGTCAGATCATCCGAAGTAAATTTCGTTCATCGGATCATTCTAAAGTGGAAGGACAGGATAAGTTAGAATAAGGGTGCGCTAATCTCAGCAGCCGATAATCGGGCACTCAGATCTATGGTCAACAGGGCATATCGAACCCCCCCCCGATCTTTCTTCCTTTAACCATTGGGTGGGAATCCAAGTTGGTCGTATTTTCCATGTGGGACCCTCATATGTGTCACCTTCCTATCAAATCAGACCCCCCTCGCTCATTACCACTTATCGCCTAACCCCACCAAACCACTCACACATACCACCTACATGCTCCAACGTCACACTCTACTACCCACTACACGTCACACTCCACTACCGCGCTTTGCCTCCATAGTCCACTACAATGCCTACATGTCTAACCCACATCAGAAAACCACCTCAGCAAGGACATGTGGCATACCATGTTAGCAAGGACACGTGGCAGTAATCTGAAAAATTCGAGGGGAAGTAAATTTTGAGACTTGAGATTTCAGAAGTCCGGAGGCCCGAAGGAGATCTCAACCATTGATCAAGAAAGGGGTCGCAAAACCGTTGATCTGGTTGAAAAGTCAAATTATTGAAGTGTCAGCAGAGCCATCGATTGATAAGGACATGTGTTTTCATATCATCGACTCCGGAAGTTTGGTGTACGGAGGAAAGAAGGGTTTGAGTTTTGAAACTCCCGGAGCCCGGATCACGAAATAAATCACAACTGTTGATTTAAGAAGGTTAGATCTGATCCGTAAATTCAGGAGCACCATCAAGATCATGAGATCAACAGTCTCATTTCATTTTGGGGATTGAAGGTGCGGAAATTTAAAATGTTGAAGGTGGGCCGCAATTGAAACCACGGTTTTGGAGAAATCATACGTGGAGCTCTGTAGTGAATTGTAGGGCGAAAAGAAGATTGCCCTCAAACCACCTTTGGTCATGCCTAAAATCACATGGTCAAATGAGTATCACCCAAGGTCACATCAGTGGAATATTTAGGAAGGATCTAGCACTTCTAGGCTCCACTTCAGTGGTTACGCATTGAAAAAAATAAAAAAGCCTCTACATGTATAATCCAACGGCATTGATTAAACAAAATCTGATCAAAGGGTTGTTGTTTCACTTTGTGGTTTATTGATCAGTTACAATTCAGTTACACTAACTCAATCATTTTTCTAGGGAATTGGAATCATTTTTCCTGAGCGGTTTGAGGTTTCTAACTCGGGCGTTGGAGATCTGAAGTGTAACAAATGATGAGAGGAAAAAAAAAAAAGTAAAACTTTTGTGACAAAGGTAGGTTGTTGTTTCTCAGTAAAACAAGTTGAACTTTATGTAATAAACATGACAGCATGAACAGAGGGAGAAAGCGTAGAGATGTAGAATACAATATTGACAAAGTAGAAATGGTGAAATGAGCAGATTGTATGATAACCTAAGAGCATGAGAAGACCAGAGGAAGAGAAGATGGAAAGAGACAGCAAGTGGAGCCAAGCATGAATAGACAGAATCATAGTAGAATTGCAGAAAAGAGAAGAAGTGGTAATCTTTGATATGTATGTATTGTTGTAAATTATTATTCAAGAAAAGTTTTAGAAACCAGGGTGGTATGGTGGTGCGAGGACTTTTGTCCTCAGAGTTTCAAGTGAGTGCTTGAACACAGGGAGTTGTAGCTTCCATCTGGTTGCAGCCAAAAAAATTAGGGGGGTAGGGTGGTGTAAGGGAGAACTATTGTTCTTTGTTATACAGGTTGGTGCTTGTGTGACAGGAAGTTGGTGCTTCCATCCAGTTGGTGCTGGAACACTCAGGGAGTTGGTGCTTCCTTCTAGGGGGTGTTATAGAAACCAGAGAGTTGGTGCTCTCAACAAGTTGTAGCTTGTAAAACAGAGGTGGTAGCCTCACATTGAGTTGGTTCTCAAAGATAGATGATGTACTGAACATAAAAAGACTACCTATCATTCAAAGAAGAAGAGTTTTTCTCCCTTTATGGGTTTCCTCAGGAATATATGTTTCTGTATACTTCATGTGTGTGATTGATGTTGAATACTCTATTGCTTACTTCCCTGAATTATTGTGATCATCATTGAGTGTTTTGTAATGATTTTAAAATGGGTATAATTTTTTAAGCACAGTAACAACTGATTCA
>ML806466.1:91345-118870 GCA_009831015.1 Picea engelmannii
CCACAAGTGAGGGGGATCCCTAAGAGTGTCTAAGGGGGACGCAAGGGGGGAAATGGTTTATGGGTATTTGTAACACCCCAATTTTGATCCCTATGAAATAGAATGTATTATGTAAATGTGACTTAGGTTGGTGAGACGGTAAATTTGGAAAGGGGCTAGAGTTCCTAGAAATGCAATACATCTAAATATATTAATAAAATACATCATTTGTTGCAAGATGGACAAGGACAGGAGACAGGGGGTTATTATTCCACGAGAGAGGGGTATAGAGGGGATAATTCTTTTTATTGTATTTTGTTTACTCATTTTGGTTTTAATTGAGTAAAGTGGTTCATGGGCTTCTTGGGGAGGCCATGTGGTTCTTGGTTCTTGTAATTATATAAACCCTGTGAGTGTGTTGTTTGGGGGTTCTTCTTGGTTAATCATTTATTTTTTAGAATTCCTCATTTTTCACTCTTGTTAATTTGGGTGCTCTTGGGCCAAGCATTGACATGAATGGCAGGAGGAGGAGATCCATTATGAGATATTTGTGAGGAATTATTGATCATTCCAGGTGGGAATGGATGCATGTGTGCATGATAATGATGGTAGTTCTCAAAGAACTGTCACAACTGAGAATCCTTGGATTTTCTAGCATGGATATTTCCTGACCAGTAGCATTGGAGCCCTAGAGAGAAATGGAGCAGCCTAAGGGACTGCATGGCAAAGAAAGGGGTTCATTTCTTTGGGTTTTGCAGGATGAAAGGGAAAGAGAGATGAAAATTAGGATTGTTGTGTGGTTGGGAAAATCTGAGAGATAATTATCCAACTGATGTGTGTTTTAGACTTGTCCTAGGACCCGTCCTTGTGGATTCATAGCCCTGGATCGAGGGTGTCTTGATGTTGAGAACTGGAACAACAATGTCTATGGTTGGGAGGAACATCCTTCATCTGAAGCCAGTTGGTGATGGTTTAATTAAAGATAAGTGTTCTTTGTGTATTTTGTCTAATGTATATTCTATTGTGTATATTTATCTCTGAGATGTTTTTTTGTGTGCCTTCTTGTTGGTTATTTTTGTGCATGGCACGTTGTTTCTTTTTAATTGGATGGTTTAGCATGAATCTTGATTATTGAATGTGTGATTATTGCAATATTTCATGCTTGATTTCGAATTAATTGTTATCAGAATTCCAAATCATTTTTGAAGTGTGTTTTTGAGGTAGCATGCATACCCTATGGGTGGATGGGTATGTTACAGATTGGTATCAGAGCTTCTGGTTTGAAAATTGGATTGGTATGGACTAACAAGAGTGTGAAATTGAGAAATTCTCTATGGAAGACTTTGATCTAAGCAAAATTGGGGAAAAAATGAAAGATTAGAGAGAAATATCCTCGAATTCATGGGAAGATTATAGTTTTAAATAATTTGAACTATCTAAGAAGTTTAACAGATTCAATCTGCAGAATTGCAAAGATGAATTATTTTAATGGTCGTTTTAGTGTGGGGAAGATTTCAAAAAATCAATGGTCGATATCGTATTCGATCTCAAGATCGACGACCTAGATTCCTCCTCGAAAAATTTAAAAATTGATAAAGTTTCAAATTTTGAAAAAGTTACCATGTTGATGAATGGGGTTCATTTCGGTGGTTTGGAAAATGAGGAAGATAGATGATCCATGGTCATATTTATCCATTTGGAAGTTGAAGGAAATCAATGGTCAAAATTAGTATGAGAGGGAGATCGGCGACCCAGATTCACCTGGGTTTTGGCCAAAAATTGCTAAGTGACAAAATTCGCCAACATAAATCTACGATCGTCGATGACCAATGCTCGGTAATCCAAAAATTTTGGCGAAGGGTTAAAGTTCGTTAGGAGAAACCTCCAATCATCGAAAATCGATGGTCAGGGATTAGTGAGTTTGGCAGAGTGTTGAATTTTGGCAAATTGACATCTGAGATCATCGATAGCTGATAGATCATGGATCGACGAGTTTGGCGAATTTTCCAGTTCATCAATAGAAATATTTGACTGTTGACAGCCGATGCTCGAGGGTTGGTAGAATTTGGTGAACTTATCAGTTCGTCAATATAAATCTCTGATCATCGATGGTTGATGGTCAGGGATTGGTAATTTTTGGCAAAGTGTTGAAGTTCATCGAGATATATCTCTGGTTGTCGATGGTCGATGGTTAGGGATCTGCAAGTTTTGGTGAAGTATTGAAGTTTGCCAAGAGATATCTTTGATCGTCGATGGTCGATGATCGAGCATCGACAAAATTAATGTGATGTTTATATTCTTCCAAGAGAAATTGTCGATGGTCGATGAAGGAAAGGAACATGATGAGGGTTCATGCCACGCCAGCATCCATGTGTCATTCCATGGCATCCCAGTTAATTCCTTAGGATGATGTGTCATGCCAGGTCAACATCCACATGTCATGTCATGTCAGCATAGTTTCCCATGTCAATGAAGAGATGGTCGATCGTCGATGATTAGGGTTCAACGATGAACAATCTTGGTTTTTTGGGGAATATGATCGATGGATGATAGTTGGTGATCAACATCGGCAAGATTCGTGGGTGACTTTTGGTTTGCAGAGAAAAATGTTCGATGGTCAATGATCAAGCATTGGAGAGATCGATGGGAATGTTCGGTTTGCAAATGAAATCTTCAATTTTTTATATTCGATTGTCGATAGAGAATATATCAATGGTCCATATTGCTTCATATTTGAAATCAATGGTGAAGATTGCACATAGGAAAAATTGTTTCACAGTTTCAAGAAAAAAATGGAGTCTCGAGCCATTTTCATATTTTAGTAATAACTAGAGAATAATAAGTCATATCAGGATGAAACTTACGGGTTTTTTCCACAAACAGGATATCTATAGAAATTCTAGAGAGTTACCTTGTCCATTTCTTCTCGTATTTGTCAGAAATTTCAAAATAGTGTTTTTTAAAGATCTGGATCTAGTTCATTGTTAGAGGTCCAGATTAAGTTGAAACTCTTGAAGAGAGTCCAAAACGAATACATTCAAATAACCCATGAAGGAACTGAATAAATCCTAAGGGGAATGGAATGGGGATATTGAAATACGCCAAAATCCACTATTTTGGGCTACTTTTTGGGGATTTTTTAATTTTTTAGAGGAAAAGTGACCCTAGATGAAAAAACTGGAAACTTTTAAAACTTTGGTTTCGTGAAATTTTTCTAGAAGTGCATCGATTGTGAAATAGCTAGTTTTGCTAAAACTTTAAGTTTGGGAAAAGGGGTGAAAAAGGACAAAGTTGTAGATTCCATATTGTTGTAGTTTTTCATTGGTGTATCAGATTGAAAATATAAGAGTTGAAATGAATTCATTTTCATTATTATTATCTATGTATCATACAAACATTTATCTATTTTATGAAAAAAATTGATCTGCAGTTGACAGAAGTTGGCACTTCAATAAAATTGCACCAGTGGAGAAATTGCATAAAAAGGGTGAAATTGGTTTTTTCAAGGAGCCATAACTTTCAACTCAAATATCAGAATGAGGCATGAGTATAGTCGTTGGAAATATGATTCATAGGAGGATAACCTAGAATTATTATAATTTGGAGAACTATGATATAATTATTCATGAGTTGAGTAGAAAAAAGACGTATTAATTATTAATTGACAATTTTTTTATAATATGCATAATTCTAACAAAATGGTTGTTTGCACACCTTGAAGAGTTATAGGTATAATCAGATAATTTAATACTAGGATTTGATATTAGATTCATCAAAGAATGGCAGAGCTTGTAGAGTTTGGTTGAGGCAATAAAGGTCTACAGAGCAAGTAATGAAAAGTGAATAAAGAACTCAAGAAGAGTGGAACAAAAGAACCATTATTCAGCTGCTACAGAATCTAAATGAATTGTAGGTACAACAACAAGGATTATCACATAGGTAAAGAATCCAACATGTGAATAATGTCATTAATGGTCTTAGAAACGAAAATTATGACTCCATATCCTTGAAGGTAGAAATGTGTAGATAGCCACAAAGCTTGATGTGAAAGAGAACAAAGAGCTTAGGATGTGAGGTGTGAATCATTGCTATGTCACAAGCACATGAGTGCCTAGGAAGTATTTACTATATATGACTTAGATACTAATCTAAAAGTACTTAGATCAAGAAATCCACTTCTGATATCAGACTTCATAGTGGAAGCATGATACCAATGTAGAGAAATCGGGGATAGGATAATGAAATTTCTTTCACTTGAAAAGTGTCACTGAATGAAAATAAGCTTCCATTGGGAATGGTCTTGAGTGAGAAAAGTGGGAATTGTTAAATGAATTAATATAATGGAAAACTAAAATTAATAGCAAGGATGTGGAATGATTATGGGTAAGTTTAATTTAAGGATGTTGTGATAGTAGAGTGATGGAATGTTGTGAGCTACCTCATTCCAGGGTGTCGAAATGTTTCATAAAGGTAAAATTGGATATGACTACCCAAAAAGAAGTTGTTGCAAATTGAACACATTGGTTAGATTGCAGAATGGCCAAGTGGAACTTGGCTGGAATAAATAAATAAATAAATAACCATTGTTGAAAATTGAACACATTAGTTATATTCAGAGACAACCAGCTACAACATAAATAAATAAATAATAAGTTAACTAAAATAGAAATGTACTAGAGTGCATGATGCATATAATGAAGTTGGAATGCGTATGCATTAGTGGGGAGGATAGAAGTAAATTCTTGGCGCATATGGGTGTGCATTTGTGAATTTGTACATGCTTGTGTATATGCATGACATGTTTGTGGGATTAGAATAGTCTATTGTTATATACATGCAATACTAATATTATATTGAGTATGACTAATTACAAATTCTGTATTCAAGAAAAATGATATAGCATGGTTAAATCTGTGGATGATATTGTTTCTTATGAATTCCATCGATATGACGACCCTTGAGGGTGGTAGGAATGGTGACCAAAAGGATGGAGGTGGAAGCATGCAAGCTTCTACAAATACTAGTTGATCATGTAGCATCAAGTAGGTTGATAATGGACATACATGTATGCATTTGGTTTCTTCTTATACATAAATGTTGAAGGTAATTAAGGTAAGAATTCCCTTGATTAATTTTTCCATATTTAAATTGATATGTAATGGCCAAAGGCATAGAGTATGTAAATGTTGTTGATGCCAGAATGATTTTAGATAAAAATTTAGTTGCATGTTGTGTTATGATTGGTTATGGGATCATAACTAGGTTAATTCAAGAGACATACTCCTTCTATAATAATCGATATCCATAGGGATATTCATGTGTGATACTATGATATGGTTGGATACGAAAGGGCTATAGCGTTATGTGAGTGCTCAATGGTTTCCCTTGTATATCTTATGTTTGGACTGCAACCTCTTTGTTGACACTAAAGAGAAATTAGGAATTATATTTCCTTGTGTTTTGTATGGGTTGAAGAGGAACTTATCCAAATAGTCATGCAGTATTGGGAAGAGTTTAAATGATGTGGTGAGTCATTATCCAAACCTTCCATCTCATCATGGTGGAATGCATGATATAGTTATGTGGTATTATGTATTCAATGCATGGATGCATTGTGTAGATGTGGCCATGGGTAATTGTTATTTTATTAGTAATTATTTGTTGCATTATGAAAAACATGTTGTGATCAAAACACATAATGATGGATAGTTGCATTATATTTAATATGAATACTAGTTGAAGCTGGTAGAATTGTTGTTATTACAAATATGAGATTTCTTTTTGGAGTTGTTGACAGGGATGATTTTAGGGGCTAAATTTCGCTCATGGGCTAATTTTCCATGGTTTTTCCAAAAACGAGATTCATTATTTTAAAAATGATTCACCCAAATTCTATAGGATAAAATTGTTTTACCTTAAAAATCGCCAAAATTTTATAAAAACTATATAAAATACTTAGAAATTCGAATATTTTTAAAAAAATATCGCCAAACATTTATAGTTGACATATGAAGGACTAGTAATATTCACCAAGGTTTCTACTTTTTAAAATAAATTTCCATCCTTAAAAACATCCCTGGTTATTGACAACTTAAATGATGTGAGTATTGCTAACTCATGAAGTTGAGAACACTTCAGGAGTTGTTAGATATTGCAACATGAAAGTTGCAGGGCAAAGTAGCTACATAATGATAAATTACAGAAAAGTTTTGTTGAGGGAACAAAGTAATAAAAACATTGGTGGCTAGAAGAAAGGAAATATTGGCTAACAATACATGTGTAGAGGATTATGGGTTCATTCCAGTTAATAATTGGATTAATGGAAGTGATTGAATTGTTGTTGTAAACAATTATGATATCACTTTGTGAATTTTTGTAATTGTTGTCATGAAAATATACATATGCACGATACTGGCAACTTGTTTGGTTGAGTGAAGGTTGAGGAAAATTGTAGGTGAAGTGGTATTGGATATGGAAATAATGTAATCCCGTGAGGAATATTATTCTCTACCATTGGAAGAGCCAAACATTATGAGAAAAAGCTCATGTCTGGAAACTTTATTTTTATGTATAAAACAATTTTGGAAATTGGAATTTAAAAATTACTAACAATCTATTTGGCTATGTGTAAATTGAGGAAATTGCAGGTAGAATGGTCCTAGATATGGAAGGGATGTAATCCATATGGAAGACTGATATCTACAGCTACAGAGCCAAACATTATGAGAAGAAAATTCATGCCTGAGAATTTTATTTCCATGTGTAATATAGGTTTTTGAAATTAATAGTTACAAATTGTTATGTTATGTTAAACAGTTTGTGTGGCTGAATGAAAGGCTGAGGAAATTGTAGGGATATTGATCTTGGGTATGGAAGGGATGTAATCCCACACATAATACCAATTATTGTTGCTACAAGAGACAAGAATTATGAGCAAAATCCTCATGCCTAGGGAATTTTATTTCGTGTATATAAATAGATTTGAGAAATTAAAAATTGCTATGATATGATAACAATTGGTTTGGTTGATTGAAGGTTGAGAAAAATGCAGGAATAATGGTATTGGGTATGAAATTTATGTAATCCATAATAAAAATTGATACCTACTGTTGCAAGAGCCAAATGAATTGTGAGCAGGAAGCTCATGCTTGGAAAATTTTATTTTCCTGAAAACAGATTTGACATTTATGATTGAAAATTGTTATAATGATATCTCATGATGATTGTATGTTTGTAATACAGATGAGATGTTGGCTATGGAATATGGAAGCTCAAGGAAAATATCATTAGAAGTAAATCGAGCTCAATGATGAAGGCATGGAATGAAAAAAGTCCATTGGACTTGTTGCGGTTGGAATTCTTGAAGCTGCAACTCTGAAACTTCCTGGATGAGTGCATTGGATCCCTGGAGAGAAGTGGAACATAATGAGGGATTGTATGGTAGAGAAAGGGGTTCATTTATTTGGGTTGTGCAATATGATAGAGAAGGAGAGTTTGTTGGTTGGAACTGATGCCAAAATTATAAATTATGAAGATCGTTATGCATGTTTTGGTCTGGAGTGCATATGTATGCATGTTTTATTTTAGGCCAAAGTTCCTATATTTATAAGAATTTGGTTGGAACGCCTATGCGGATTAAAGGGTGGAGAACCTAGCTTTGTAATATTAATAACGTTGGTATGGTGTTGTGCACTGAGGACATTGCCAAAATAATGGGAGGGGGATGTAACGCCCCAGTTTTGATCCCTATGAACTAGAATGTATTATGTAAAGGTGACTTAGGTTGTGAGTCGGTAAAGTTGGAAAGGGGTCGGAGTGCCTAGAAATGTAATACATCTAAATATTTTAATAAAATACATCATTGGATGAAAGATGGACAAGGACAAGAGATAGGGGGTTATGATTCCACAAGAGAGGGGGATAAAGGGGCTAAGTATTTTTATTACATTTTATTTACCCATTTTGGTTTTAATTGAGAAAAGTGGTTAGATGAGCTTCTTGGGGAGGCCATGTGGTTCTTGGTTCTTGGTTCTTGTAATTATATAAACCTTGCATGTGGGATGTTTGGGGTTTATTCTTAGTTAAACATTTCTTTTTGATAATTCCTCATGTTTCACTCTTGCTAATTCGGGTGCTCTTGGGATGAGCATGAAAATGAATGGCAGGAGGAGGAGGAGAGCCATTGTTATATGATTGTGATGAATTCATGATCATTACATATGGGAATGGATACATGTGTGCATGAGAATGATGGTATTTCTCAAAGAACTATCATAACTGATAATCCTTGGAGTTTCCAGCATGGATATTTCCTTACCAGTAGAACTGGAGCCCTAGAGAGAAATGGAACAGCCTGAGGGAATGCATGGTATAGAAAGGGGTTCATTTATGTAATACCTTTGTTTCCCCCATCTTGTAATTAATCGGTAATTATGATTACCATTCTATGGCATGTGTACAATGTAAATGTATTATTGTTTATATTTCCAATGAATGACTACGGGGGTGAAGTCTTGAAGTATTGGACATGATATCACTAGAGGAAAAAGAGTGAGGAAATTGTGGAGAGGGTTCATTATGTCATAATGACCAAAATTTCTCCTTGTTGAAATAATAAGCCTCATCCTAATCCCAAGGAGAAATCAGTTAATAATAAAAGGACTGGTGGTTAAACAATCAACTACCCCAATGGATGGAAGCATGGAGGCTTTGGCTGGGGAGACAGAAAACTATCAGCTCGAAGTACCAGAGAGGGAAGTTTTTCTATCGGCCCAGACTGACCCGGTTTTCCTTCTGACAAAAGGAACAGGACATGTCTAGAACCTTCCTGAGGAGGATAAAGGAGTGCAAGAATACACGCAAAGGCAGAGAATAAAAGAGACCAAGCCCACAGGGGGCATACAACCAGAGATATGCTGAGAGAAATAGAAAGAGAGAGAGGTTTTGCAGATGAGAACAAGAACTGGAAGCTTGATAAGTTGTTCTGGCTAGTGGGGAGAACAAGAGAAAGGATCTCTGAGAAAATGTAGAAAACATGACCTGAGAAGAACACCGTGAGGTTGATGTTGAGGGAGCATCTAATAAACCTCGCAGAGGTTGTAACAGAGAGAGAAAGTATCTAAGAAATTACAAGAGTTGTTTTGACAGAGAGAGAGTCTCTGAGAAACTGCAAAAAGTTCCCTAGTGATTTCATGGCATGGCACGGGGGTGGCCAGAGTGCTAAGAATGAATGCCTCTGAGCCTATGGTTGGGTGGAAACGAGAACACACACAGTCATTTGGTCGGTGATCGACTGTAATAGATAAGTATTTTTTTTACTCTATGCATTTGGATTTAAATGCATGAATTGAATGTTTGTAATTGTGATTAATTGTGCTTCACGTGAAATTAATGGTTATAATGCTTAACTTCTCTTCTCTAAGTCGTTGCATTTGTATGGGTGTAAGATGAAAAGTTTGGCCTTTGGGTTGGTTTGAAAATACCCCTCCTTGTTTTAGAACTTAAGTTCTTTGAATTGGAGGACGTTCCCTTCAAACCAGTCGTCCAAGTGACCGCGGGATCATGCCCATGGCCTTAATCCACCATCTTGGCTAAGAGTTAAAGGGTGTAGCCTCTGGATCTTGATAAAGTTCCATAGTACCAAGTCCATGGAACCCTTCACTACACTCAAAAAAGGAGATAAGTTGTTTAGGAATCTGGGAGTCCAAACTCCGAGGTGAATGAACATTGCACATCCAAATGTGTTGAATGCGACCCGTAGGACCGGTAACTTGACGGATGACCGTCGGCTGGTAGTTGGTTACCCATAATCATTGGATTTGTCCCCTTGCTAAACCCTAATCATATTCTTGGTCGTGAAGTAACGCGAGTCATCGATCTGAGGTGATTTTGGAACTCCCCTGATAGTTGGATCTACGTCATGGTCAATCTAGCGTTGACCGCTTCGGGAGAACAATGGAGTTATAACACCAAAACCTTTGAATTTCATAGCTATGAAGTATTGTGGGCCATCAATCTTCGAATCCTTTGGGATCCCTCTTAGTTGTTTGATCGTGAGGATGCGTGTATCACGTCGAGAGCACGTGGGAGTCTATGTGTCAAGCAACGGTGATGCCATGTGTGGCGGCTTTGTGGTAGAGAAAAGAGATGTTGATGACCTGAGGCATGTGCCACGTATCTTGCCAATGGGTTTTGGGTTAACAGGTGTCCCTCTAGGAGTGGCCTAATACTAATACCAAGGGACCCTTGAGCTAGAGTTGTGAGTCATTGATCTGGGGACTCCATTAAGAACCCCTCCCAACCATCCAATCCACCATTGTAAGGGTTCGCGTGTAGAACTTCGAAAAAGTCCTACTACAAGAGAAAAGGAGTATTAAGTGAGTAGAAACCATGAATGTTGAACATGCGAAGTAACGTGAGTCGTTGATCTGAGGTAAATCAGGATCTTCCTTGATTGTTGGATCTACATTGTGGTCAGTACGGCGTTGCCCACACCGGGTGAAAAGGAGTGTTAAGCGGAAGGGACCCCCGAACACCGAACTCGCAAAGTGAAGCAAACCATAGATCTAGGGACGCTTTGGGATCTCCCATGACAATTATATCTAGACCGTGATCAGCCTGGCACTGGCACTTCGAGAGAAAACAAGAAGTTACACGGTGGATTCACGCTAAAGTTATGAAGTAATGGAAGCCATAGATATTTGGATCTACATGGACACATCTCGACCATGAGATCTAAGGGGCATTGGAAGGTTGTTAGTACAGAGTGATGTGGAACGCTGACATCACTCAGGGTGACATGGACCCACATTCGATGTGTCACATGTCACCTTGATTCATGTTTTTTGTAGACCATATGTGCCTATTAGAACATGACACATGTCACCCATTGATGGGGCCACGTGTCATCTCCACCTTGTCGCGTGTCATCCCCCATGGCACATACTCGCTTAGCCTAATAGCAGGTGGGGTACTCAAGACCCACCTGTCCTTGGCTTTGCATTTAATGTGCCAACACATGTAAGGGTGGACACTTCGGGAGTCCAGGAATTTGGAACTCCGGGGGTTTGGGGTGTAGTATTTTAGATAAGCTGAAAGGGTCGAAGTTCGAAGCCACGTAGTGAGAATTCAGGAACCTTCGAGAGTTCAGGATTTCAAGACTCCTGAGGATATGCGCATAGAAAGAAAAAGGGTCGTTCAGCATCGAAGTGTTGAACGTCGAATTATCGTAACCTTGTACGTTAAATGAGGACGAAGTCATATTGGTGGATTTAATGGTGGATGGATTTCCACCATAGATTTAGGAGTGCTAGGAAGATTTGGGACTTCAGGGAACCTTGGGATAGTAAGAATGAGATGGACCCACATAGGCTCCACGTGGACTTTGACCAATGAGTCTCACAGAACTTTGGAAGGGCATAACTACCATTCTAAAGCTCGGATTTGAACATGGCGATAGTGGTTGGAAATCACTTGACGAGAAAAAGGTGATGGAGATATCGAGAAGAGGATTTGAGATGATGGAGGAAAGTGAAATTTTGATGCCCCGTCCCAAAAAAGGTACTTAAGGGGTTGGGTGTGTTACAATTTATTTGGGTTGTACATGTTGAAGGGGAAAGAGAGATGGAAATTAGGATTGTTGTGTGGTTGGGAAAACCTGAGATCTAATTATCCAAATGTTGTGCGTTTTAGTTTTTTCCTAGGACCCATCATTTTGGATTCATATCCCTAGCTCAGGGGTGACTTGTTGTTCAGAATTGGAAAAATAGTGTCTATGGTTGGGAGGAATGCCCTTGGTCTGCAGCCAGTTGGTGATGGTTTAATTAAATATAAGTTCTCTTTGTGTTCTATGTCTAATGTATATTGTGTTGTGTATATTTATCTCTGAGATGTATTTTCATTTGCTTGTTTGTCGGTTATTGTTTTTCATGGAACGTTGTTTCTTTCTTGGATGGTTTAGCATGAATATTGATTATTTCATGTGTTGTTATCGTAATATTTCATGATTGATTTCGAATTAATTGTTATCTGAATTTCAAATCAATTTTGAAGTGTGTTTTTGAGGTAGCATGCCTGACCTATGGGTGGATGGGTACGTTACAGTATTCATCCAAACCCAGTTTTATGAATTATTTTTCATTGGGGAAAACTTCTTATTTTTGTTTGAGTGTATGAGATCCCAATCATTATAAGTCTTGTAAGAGGGTGGGTGTGAGAGTCACATCCCATAGTTATTGAAAATCAAGGGGAAGAAGCAATCAGAATTAGGAAAAGTGAGCAGTCAATGGTCTTGGGAAAATAGATGAAATTAGTATGGGTTTTGATAGACAGTTTTTACACATTAGGTTTGACATGAACAACAAGTAGGAAGCAAGGAAAAGATCACTAGAAATAGAGAAAGGAGGTTGAGCGAATTTAGGATAATGTTTCATCATTTGGGAGAGTATTTGGAGATAGAATATGAAGAACCGTGTTGTCAATCATGAAGAGTGAAATCCTAAGTGAGTTTCACTGTAACAACAAGTGTTGTCATTTGTTGCTAGTAATTTATCCTGGCAATGAGATTCTTAGAGTTCCTAGCAGAGATATTCCTAGCTTCTTGTATGAGAGAGACCCTGATAAATGAATGGGAAACCTGATCGACTGAGATCAGTGAAAGGGTTAATTCCTTAGGTTGGATAGGCTAAGAGGAAGAGAGCTTCAGGTAAATTCGGGATAGTTGTAGGAGAGTATCAGCAGGTGGTGTGCTAGTGATTTGTGAATGACTTATGAGAGGGACCCTTCTCCTGTGGATTCCTAGCCCCATCTCATGAGTGACTTGTTGTTTATATTTATAACAACGGATCTATGGTTGGGTGGAATGTCCCCCCCAAGAAATTGGTTGCATAAACATTTTATAAAAGATAAGTGTTTACTTATTTCCCTAGTTATTTTACTACTTTTAATTGTTGTTTCTTAATCTATGTATGTGAATTGTTTATTATCATTTTGAATGAGTTATTTTTTGCATTCATATTCATTTAGAATCGTTGTAGATGTGTTTCATTATGGGTATCCAATTTTGGTTTAAATCGTGAATTAAATTGTAGCTGGTAAGCTACATTAGATAAATTAGCAGATTTTTTTTTTTGTATGTGTATTCTTCAAGTAGCATTCCTTGGATGAGTTGAGGGACATTACATCATCTTTGTGTGATAAAGTCGTTTTCCACATTTAAAACATTGTTACATTTAATATTTCATAGATATGGAATACATTTGTAGTGCATGAATCTCATGAGTGTGTGTGTGTGTGTATGTGTGTGTGTGTGTGTGTGTGTGTGTGTGCACATGTGCACATGCGTATACATGATTTTATATTTCTCTCACTATATTACCCGCATAGCCCAAATTTGGCAATGCTCACAAAGTTGGAGTGGTGGAAATTAAAATTCCTTTTTTCATCATTGTAGCATGCATTGGACCTCATTGTGTATTAAATTTGGAAGGACCTTGGGTAAACAAGCAACACCAAGTCCTGATTCATTGTGTACTTGAATATGCCATCCACCAAAGAAAGCTACTCAACAAAAATTACAAAACAATAACAATAAAAAGAGTGTATTTTTTCAATAGACATTGAAATAAAAACCATTCAAAGAGAGCATCACCAACATGAAACTTAAGCATATCAACCCACTCATTGAAGGAATTTCCCTCAAATCCAATGGGCATCGCCCAATCATTCTTTCCTCCAACACTAAACTTAGTACCAACAACCATTTGAAATTTTTGTCCCACTAGTAGAATCCATTTATACTAATATTGTGGTGAGGCTAGACCAACATGCCACCAAATAAAATAAAAAACATTAACAAATCCAAAAATGAAGAAGGAATCCAAGGATGAAGGCAAAGAGAAACATACAATAGTGTGGAAGACTACATTTTGTTAGCCAATTTTTAAATAATTTATGTTATACATTGGACTTGAAACACTACACAAGGTTCGGATAAAGGTGTTGGTGTTGTGTTATCCTAGAAGACAAGTGAATGCTACTAAGAAACTTATTATATATCATTGTTATTTTTTTATTCAATCACTAAAAACCTAATATTTTTTTTTTTTCTAATTACTCTTTATCTCTCCTACTTCTTAAATATAGGGTCAATGCTACAAGCACTAAATATTTATAAGAGATCAAATTTATAGTATTATGATCTAGGAGAATCCAAAATACATCAAAATTAAAAGGTATTAAAACTCGATGAAAAGGTCGTCATGATGAAGATCTCAATGAGAGCTCTCTGACGCTACTTGAACGAGCTCAAATGAACTTCGTGTGAGAAAGATAGTGTGATCTGAAGTTTTTACAAAACAGGAAAAAAGGAAGGAAATAGGTGACATGTGGCACCCCCATGGGAGGACACATGGAATTATGTAGGAAGTGGCACATGAAAGTTGAGTTGACAGTCTAGTTGGCACGTGATGTGGCATATGGTTGGCAGGTGACATGGCATCATTATGATGTGGTCCAATCAGAGGTTGTCACTGTTGGCAGTCTAGTTGGCAAGTGATGTGTCATTTGGTTAGCAAGTGACGTGGAATCATTATGACATGGGACAATCAGAGGTTGCCACGGAAGCCTTTGATTGGCCAAGAAGGTTCTATATTTAATTTGGAAAAGAGTTTTTCAGTTGGGATCAAACCCTCGACCTCCGAGCTACATTCACAACATTGTTACCAACAAGCCAACCACCAAGCTTGGGAACTAACGTCGAACCTTCCACATATAAAGTTAAGTTTATTGGTTATACTAAATGGGGGAGTTATGTGGGTTTGACTCCATGACCTCCCTACCACACAATGATTTAAACCTTATCCACCATCCAATTCGCCACTGTAATGTTGATTTTTATAGAACCCTACACAAATCCTTTTGATTTGGTAGATATGCATATCAACAAAGAATCCCAAAAACTCATGGGATCGACCTCGAGTCTATTGGATCTCGATTCTTTAAAACAAAGCCAATTACCAATGCACCAAGCCATCATTTTGGATCATGAGTGAAAGAATTATTGTATTAAGGATGCATTCTTTTGTATTATTTGGGAGATATGAGCTTTGTAATCCCTCTTGGTATATTTTAAAGGGGGGAGATAGATTTCAAAGGATTTTGGAAGCCAATGTGTTGCAGCAAAGTAGAAGACCGTCTTTGAGACTGAATACTTTGATGTAATTTTTCCATTTGCATCATAATTAAATAGGCCACTCCATTGGAAGTAGAGCCGAAGATGTATCCCACACTGGGTGAACTTCGTCATCATCTCGTTGTGTGATTTTTATTTCCTTCCTACTTATTATTATTGCTCAGTCTCTTTATGTATTTCTTTTGTCTTGGTTTTCACACCCTTTAAGAAATCAAGTCATTAATTAACTAGCTAAGTAAAATATCTTGATCAAGTTGGTAGTAAGCTAGTTTGATGTGGTTTGTGAGTGTGGATTCTTACCAGGTCTAGACTCAAGAAGGGAGAAGGGAAACTTGAGGATTATAATCCAGAAATTGTTTCAAGGAGAAGAACTCAAAGAGGAGAGATGTATAGACCAAGGAAAATGAATCCTTTTAACTCTAAAGAGGATTTATTCAAGGCATTGATTTTAATGAAGGAAATGGTGGAAGAGCTCTACAATGAAAGAGGAAAATGAAGAGGAGAAGGAAAATCTCAATTCAAGAATGAAGATGATCAACCTTCACAAAAGACATCTCCTCATTCTTTTCCTCCTTCTTCTCCACCTTCTTCTCCTCTCCGCTCTCCTTCACATTCTCTTTCTGTGTCTTAGTCTCCATCTCCTCATAAGAAGATTTCTCCAAAGAATCTATTGTTAAATTTGGATGTCAAATTTTATTTACCCATGTACAATGTTGGTTGTGGAGCCTAATTATCTTCTCGATTCAGAGGTCTTTGTTTTCAGTCATGTTTATACCCCATGAAGACTTTACACCCCAGAAGAATGTACAATCCTCCACACGGAGGAGTGCAGGGGGGCTTGCCCCTCCTGCGAGGTCTAGGAGGGCCATCCCCCCGGCTGGGGGGTCCCAGGGGGGCATCCCCTCAGCTGGGGAGTCTGGGGGGAAGCAAGCCCCCAGTAAGGATTCGAGGGCAAAGCCCCCGAAGAAAAAATTGCCTTGTAAATGTATATTGTAATTTCATAGTAAATCTGGATCGTTCATTATAAGGTTGTCGATCTAACGGTAGAAGTTATGTTAGAGTTTTTTTCCCTAGAAGGAAACCCTATTTTATGAGGGAAATGTATTGTGGCTATGTATCATTGCGAATATTGTATTCTAAGACACGATATTGTGAGAGAAAGAAGAGGAAGTTACAATGGGTGTGTTGTAGGTTGTATCCCTACATTTGTTGGATAATAATAAAGGAAGGACCTGGAAATTTCTCTAGTGGACATAGCCCACACTGGGTGAACCATGTATATCTGAGTCTCTATTGTATTGTGTACCTTCTGTGTTTTATTTCCGCATTTGTTTTATTTTATTGCTCTACAATCCTATTTTTTCTAACAATTGGTACCAGAGAGAAAGGTTACTCGCAGGAAAAGAGGATTCTTGGTTCAAGTGGGAGAAATGGAGGAAGATGGAAAGTTTGGGTTCGAGAAATTTAACAGCCAAAACTACCAGTTATGGAAGATGCAGATGGAAGATATATTCCTACCATTGGGTGAAAAAGAAAAGAATTTGATGGCCATGAAGGATGAAGAATGGAAGGTTCTTGATAGAAAGGCACTAGGAATGATACATATGAGCTTGGAAGCGTCGGTGGATATCAATATTTTGAAAGAAAAGACAACGAAGGAGTCGATGGATGCATTGGCTAAACTATATGAAAAACCCTCGACGTCCAATAAGGTATTTCTAATTAAGAGATTATTTAATATGAACATTTCAAAAGGTGGGTCTATTGTAGATCATTAAAATGAATTTAATACGGTTACTAATGAAATAAGTTATGTAAACGTGGACTTTGATGATGAGGTAAGGGCTCTTCTATTCTTGTGCTCATTGCCAGAAAGTTGGAATCGCTTGGTCATGGTTGTAAGTAACTTTGTCTCTGGTTCTAACACTCTAAAATTTGATGATGTTGTTGGTGTTATCCTTAGTGAGTAAATGCGGCGTAAAAGCACAGGTGAGACATCAGGTAATATGTTAAACATGGAGAACATGGGAAGACAAAAGGATAGAGGAAAGGGCTCAGGGAACCACGTGAATACTAGGAAGGGTAGGTTCAAATTTAGACTAGGAAATATAGAGTGTTGAAATTGTGGAAAGAAAGGAAAAAGGACATCTGAAGAAAGACTACAGAGCTCCAAAGAAACAAAGATATGGACAGCAGGAGAAAAATCAGGAAGCAAATGTAACAGGTGATGTGTTACAAGATGTTTTCATTCTTTATATACATAATATTTATGAGTCTTGGGTAGTAGATTCAGGGGCTTCATTTCATGCCATGCCCCATAGGAAACATTTTATATATTATGTTCAAGGTCATTTTGGACAGGTTCATTTGGATGATGATGCACCATGCAAAATTGTTGGAATGGGAAAGGTAAAAATAAAGCAAAGGAATGGAAACCAATGGTTGTTGAAAGAGGTAAGACATGTTCCAGATCTAAGGAAAAATATAATTTCAACTAGGTAGTTGGAAAGTGAAGGTTGTATATCCATATTTAAAGATAAGGTGTGGAAGGTCACCAAAGGATCATTGGTGATAGAAAAAGGAGAGAAGGTAGGTATATTGTATTTATGTAATGGTAATACTGACTCTTCTATATCTCTAGCTTCTATAGGAGTGGATACAACACTATGGAATCATAGGCTTGGACATATGAGTGAGAAGGCGATGCAGATACTTCACAAAAAAAATGTGTTTCCATATCTTAAACAAATTGATTTGGATTTATGTGAGCATTGTGTTTATGTAAAACAGAAGAGAGTCATATTTCTCAGAGTCGGAAAAGAAAAGAAGAGTGAAAGGTTAGATCTTGTGCATATGGATGTATGGGGACTAGCTCAGATATCATCTCTTAGTGGATCTCTTTATTATGTTACTTTTATTGATAATGAAACTAGAAAAACTTGGGTTTATTGCATTCGACAAAAATCTGATGTTTTTGATAATTTTAAGAAATGGAAATATTTGGTTGAGAATGAGATAGGAAAAAGGTTAAAGTGTCTCAGATCAGACAATGGAGGTGAATATTGCAGCAAGGAGTTTGATGATTACTATTCATACCATGGGATTCGTAGAGAGAAGACAGTTCCAGGAACACCACAAGAAAATGGTGTGTCAAAAAGGATGAATAGGACAATCCTGGAGCATGCAAGGAGTATGAGATCGCATGATGGTTTTCCCTTATAGTTATGGGAAGATGTTGTAGATATTGTTGTTTACTTAATAAACAGAGGACCTTCAAGCTCTTTGGATGGTATAATTCTAGAGGAGGCATGGAAAGGTAAAAAGGTAAACTATTATTTTTTGAAGACTTCCGATTGTGAAGCATGTGTCCATATTGATAAATAAAATAGAACAAAGATTGAGGAAAAATCCAAGAAGTGTACCTTTATTGGATACGGTGTTAATGATTTCGGTTATCGCTTATGGGATTATGAAAATAACAAAATCATGAGTAGAGATTTCATATTCAATTAGAATGTCATGTACAAAGATTAGTTGCAGGGAAATAAATGGGAAAAAAAAAACAGAATACACAGTGCTTGATGAGATCATTGAAAAAGAAATTTCAAAGGTACCAAAAAATCAAAATGTACAATAACAGGAGAAGAAGGTACCTCAAACTCCTGCAAGTGTTGTTAGAAGATCTACTAGGTTAAGTAGACCCCCTGAACGATACTCTATTTCATTGTATTATTTACTATTGATTGATTCTAGTGAACCAGAATGTTATGAAGAGACAATGTAGGTAGACACTAAAAACAAGTGGGAGCAAGGAATGAAAGAGGAAATGGATTCCCTGGTAAATAACCATACTTGGGATTTGGTTCAGTTTCCTGCAGGAAAAACAACATTAAAGAATAAATGGGTTTACAAGTTGAAGGAAGAAGATGGAGGCAAAAAGCGGTACAAGGCTAGACTTGTTGTAAAGGGGTTTGTGCAAAAGAAAGGTATATATTTTGATGAAATGTTTTCTCATGTTGTTAAAATGACTTCAATTAGGACTATTTTAAGTCTTGTGGCAGAAGAAGATTTACATATTGAACAATTAGATGTAAAAACAACTTTTCTCCATGGGGATTTGGAGGAAGAGATTTATATGCAGCAACCATAGGGATATGAGGTCAAAGGGGAGGAAAATTTGGTATGAAGGTTGAAGAAGATCTTTTATGGCCTAAATAAAAATCCAAGGCAGTGGTATTTGAAGTTTGAAAGGTTTATGATAGAACAAGGTTATAGTAGATGTCATTCTGATCACTGTGTTTATTTTAAAAAACTACAAAATGGAAGCTATATTTTCTTTCTATTGTATGTAGATGACATGCTTGTTGCAGCATCTAATATGCAGGATATAAATATTCTCAAGAAGAAATTAGCTAATTTATTTGCGATGAAGGATTTAGGTGTCGCAAAGAAAGTCCTTGGTATGAGAATAAAAAGAGACAGGAAAAATTGCAAATTGACATTGTCTCAAGGTGAGTACATAGAGAAGGTGTTGGAGAGCTTTAGAATATAGAATGAAAAACCAGTTAGTACACCTTTGGCCATCCATTTCAAATTAACTAAGTAAATGTGTCCCAAGACACAGGAGGAGATAGAATACATGTCCATGATCCCATATTCATCAGCAATTGGCAGCTTGATGTATGTAATGGTTTTCACAAGACCAGATATTGCACATGCAGTGGGAGTTGTGAGCATGTATATGAAAAATCCAGGTAAAGAACATTGGGATTCAATAAAGTGGATTCTTAGGTATTGATAGGTACTGCTACTCATGCATTATGTTTTGGAGGTTCAGACATTATTCTACAAGGATATGTTGATTCAGATATGGCAGGTGATAAAGATAGAAGGAGGAGCACCACAAGGTATGCTTTTATTATAGGTGCAACAATAGTAAGTTGGATTTCGAAACTACAAAAGGTTGTTTCACTTTCAACAACAGAAGCAGAGTATGTTGCTGCTACAGAGGCTACTAAAGAAATGATTTGGTTACAGAGGTTTATGGAGGAATTGGGAAAGAATCAGGAGAATAGCAAGTTGTACTGTGACAATGAGAGTGTCATTCATCCTACAAAGAACTCAGCCTTCCATTTGAATAATAATCATATAAAACTCAGGTACCATTTCATATGATCTGTCTTGGAATAAGGACATTTGAAGTTGGAAAAGATACACACTAGCCAAAATCTTGCAGACATGTTAACAAAGGGAGTAACCAGGGAGAAACTGAGTTCCTTCTCAGTTTTAATTGGTATTCAAGCATGAAGGTAAAGATGAGAAATTTTCTAGGTCCAAGAAGGATCATAGTCCAGCAGATAGAGAAGTGATGGATTTATTGATATCATTCTCCAAGTGGGAGATTGTTGGTTGTGGAGCCTGATTATCTTCCTAATTCAGAGGTCTTTGTTTGCAACCATGTTTATACCCCATGAACTATTTACACCCTGGAAGAATGTACACTCCTCCACGCAGGGGATTGAAAGGGGGGATTTCCCCTCCTGCAGCGTTCGGGGGGGTGTCCCCCCAAATCGGGGGTCTAGGGGCAAGCGGGCCCCTGAAGGAAAAATTTCCTTGTAAATGTATATTATAATTTCATAGTAAATCTGGACCGTTCATTATAAGGTCATAGATATGACGGTATAAGTTATGTTAGGGATTTTTTCCCTAGAAGGAAACCCTCTCTTATGAGGGAAATGTATTGTGGTTATGTATCATTGTGAATATCGTATTCTGACACAGGAGATTGTGACAAAAATAAGAGTAAGTTACAGCGGGTGTGTTGTAGGTTGTATCCCTTCATTTTCTAGATAATAATAAAGGAAGGACCTTGCAATTTCTCTAGTGGACATATCCCACACTAGGTGAACCACGTATATCTGTGTCTCTATTGTATTGTGTATCTTTTGTGCTTTATTTCCGCATTTGTTTTATTTTATTGCTCTACGATCCTATTTTTTCTAATAGTATAATGGAAAGCTTAATGCAGAGAGATTACATAATTGTCTTTGACAAATAGAAGTTCATTTTCATATTCAGTAGATTGATGAAGAAGAGGTAAATATTCAATTGGCATATCTTTGCCTTGAAGGTATAGTGTTTATTTGGTGGGAAATCAAACTTCAAAAAGATATTAAAAAGAATGGTAAGATTATTTCATCTTGGTCTGAATTCACTTGTTCATTAAAGAAACAATTCTATCCTTTAGGATATACAAAGAAAGAAATTATGGAATGGAGGAGTTTGAGACAAGGAAAAGGGAAAAGTGTGCAAAGTTTTATTGAAGAGTTTAGAAAGAAAGCGTTGGCTTTAAATATTCCATTAGATTATCAATATACTCTTCTAAAATACATTGGTTCTTTACATAGCTATATTTGTCACACTTTTCTTTCATTTAATCCCAATAATTTGGACAAAGTATCTGTCCAAGCCACTCATATTAAGTCTGGGGGAAAGAATGTGCAAAGTGACTTCACGAATAAGCATTCATCCAAGTTCACTGAAGGAAAATTCAAAGGAAAATGGAAAGGCAAAAATGCATCTACAGTGAAGAAATATGAGGCAAATCGTACATGCTCTCATTGAAAAAAAGAAGGGCATGATGATGCTCCCTATTGGAAGCTTCATCCTGAGCTAAGGCCTAATAGGTTTGAAGGAAAAGGAAAGCCAAATTTTATTTCCACAATACAACAAGATTTGGGGTTTGTTTCAGGGGAAGAAACAAAGATCATGGCTGCAATAGTGTAAGGTAAAACATCTTCTCATTCTAGTACTAGTTCTCCAATTCAGTCTCCTAATTCTGAAAAGAGAAGAAGTGAGCTCTTTCACATAAGGGTGATAACTAAGCATACTAAAGTTGATACTCTTTTTTATATTGGTTCCCGAGTAAATCAAATATCTGAAGCAATTGTCAAGAGACTAGGATTGGAGACAAAACCTCATAAGAAACCTTATCCTCTCGGTTGGGTGTGTGATGATGCAAAGCTACAAGTAACCAGACAGTGTAAACTTAGGTTTTCTATCACTTCTAAATTTGTTGATGAGGTTGAAATAGATGTAGTTCCTCTTGATATTTGCAGAATAGTATTGGGAATCCCTTACATATATAAAAGGAAAGCCATTTTATTCAGGGAGGAGAATAAATATCACCTCACCAAATATGGATTTGAATATATAGTAAGGGAACACAACATGAAGACTAACTTATCTCATGTTAGTGCAGGGAAAATGAAGAGGCTCAAAAATTCTAGCAAAAAATTTGTACTCGTGATTTTGAAAGACAAAGATGTTGACGAATCTAATGCTTTTTAGGTTTGTGATCCTTCTCATAAGAATTAATTGGTTAAAATTATTTATAACTATGAAGAGATATTTCAAGAACCTAAAGGATTACCTCCCAAGAGGGAGATTCAGCATGAGATTCAACTGCAACAAGATTCCTAGTGGCACGGAGTATAGACCTGGGGTTCAACGCTTCAACAACGCACCAACAAAACCCTAACTACTGGCCCTTTCAACAACACCCGCGAAGCAGATGAATTCTCACCTGAGGTAGAGGCAGGGGGTTGCAGGACTCAGGTGTCTACAATCAAGTTGGGACATAGATATGTGATTACAATACTTAACAGAGCACTTAGCCAACAATATGCATTAGGTTATGATTCTCATGTACATCTCAGATTAACCCTTATTACAGAGCATTGCAGTAATAATCAATATCTAACACTTCCAATCACTTAGCATACAACATTAGCTCAGATCTAGCATTCATTCACATAATTAAGCACTAAGCCACAACATCATATGCATTCATTATACATAACAACAATAGCACTAAGAAAATAACCATGTAAACAACATCGCACAAAGCACATTAGGACACAGGATATGCATGGTTCACCCCAGTGTGGGGCTACGTCCACCAACTTCTTATTCTTATTTATTAGTCTTCGATATTCTTACATTCATATTCTCCTGTGTACAAAGACACAGAGCCCAACTCCGCAGTGGACAGGTAATCTACGCACCGCGCACTAGATCCACCTTCCTCAAAATCAGGTCAAGGCACAGAGCCAACTCCTTAATAGCACAGAGCACCTACATACAATGGTTTTGCACAAAGAAACTTAAAAAATGCTTGCACTTAGCTCTGCAAGCCTTAACACATTCTTGCACAAAGGCAACCAGATCTCTTGCACTAAGCCAAACATACTATGCACATAGCTAACACTACTACTTACATCGCTTAGCTACTTCTTATTTATACAATTACAACAAGGCCTAATCATGGGTAACTCCATGGGCCGACATCCCTTAACCCATTACATAAACCCTAAAAACCCTTTGATGGGTCCACAAGCCCGCTAAACAAGAAAGATCTTGCGATCTTCTGCCTTGGCGCTCCACCTTCGACCAGCATGTCGAAGTCCCAAAATTGGTCAAATACGACCAATGTTTCCTCAAAACTTGGTCAAGGGCCAACAGGCCCCCAACACGCACCTGTGACTCATCTCGAGTCACTCAGATCTAGGCAACACTACTTCAAAGGCCTCGAGCTTAGCTTGATCTGCCTCGACTTTTTTCTTTGCCAGAGACTCCAGCTTGATGAACTCCTGAATTACTTGTTCTGTAACAGGCCCTTCCAGGCGTTGTTCCACTATCATAACCACTTGTTCTAGCTACGAGCCTTGTCCTTTGATCTCTTCAAAAATTGTGCAAGCTTTGTCCTACACCGGCTGGAGTCTCTGTGTAACCTCCATGAATCTGTTCTAGATGGCAGTAACCTGCTATTGGACTGTGCATTGTTCCTGTGATATTTTCATCCTTTTGAATACAGTGAGCAGCTTCATTTGTTCCTAGATGGTGGATGCTTGTTTTTGCGCCTCCTGGAGTTGTGCTTCCAGTTTCCTCAGCTCCAGATCTTTTGTAAGGCACTCATAGGTCTTCGCACTATGATTACTTAATTGCTTACATTTTGAGGTCAGTGCCTTGATTCTTTCTACTTCGTTCCTAGAAACTTCTTCCCTTTGATCGCACACTTCTTATGGAGTGCTAGGTACTACTTGGAGCTCGAACTCCATTATCTATGCTTGAAGATGCTAAATGGATTCGACGAGCTTCCCCACTTTCATCTCAGTTGACTCTGGTTCCTCCTGTTCCAAGTCCTACATAGAGAGAAGTGTTTTAGTCACTACCTCTTTGACCACAGTCTTCTCTACGAGAAGATGGTATTTTTATTTTTTCATCTTCTCTTTGTCCTCCTTGAACATTCCCCTAATTTCATCTTTCTCCTACTACGCAACTCGAAGTTGATATAAGACCTCTTCCTTTTCTTTCTTCACGGATTTTGTAGCCCACTCCTTTTCTTATTGGACTCGACAAAGTAGAGCCTTTGCTGCATATTCTAACACTCATAATTGGGTGGGCTTATCCCCCAATTCTGCAATTTCTGCTGAAAAAGGCGTAGTAGGTACTGCTTGGCTCGAATGGATAATATGTCCTTGACCTCCTTCTCTATTTTTTCATATTGTGTTTCTTATTTTGCTTCATTTCTCTACAGGATATCCTCTGAGGCATCCTCAACAATTGCGATGATGAGATCAACATCATCCACTGTGAGCACATTCTTCGACTGAGGCTTATTGGCTCGGGTCTTCTTCCATGTTAAGGGTTTTTGCAGGGAAACCTTCCTTTTCTTCGATGTTTTGGCCTCAATAGGGGGATCATTCAACGGTGTAACTTTTCTTTTGTATTTATTTTCTCCTTCTTACCATCCTTCTTCTTGGTTTACTTCATCTCCTCATCCTCCTGCAAGTGAGTCGGGCCTACTTTCCTCTGAGGCGTTGTCCTCCTCTTCGGTTTCTATGTTCTGCACTTCCTCCTTTTTCTTCTTTTTCTTCGTGCTATTTTGTCCATCATGTTCGACCCAAGTGACCAAGGGACTTCCAATGATGTTGATGTAGGAGAGTTCTGCATATTCCACCGGGACAAGGAACTCTATTGTCCATTCTTTGATGATCTCCTCCATGTCTTCGTCGGTCAACTTATAATAGGACTGCAACTCCTCCTTACTCTCATCCCTTCATGCAGTGATATAAATAAATTGTCGATCTGCGTGGAACTTCGCTAGTGGTCTGTACTGATGTAGTGTGCTCGGGGTCATTTGTGGAAATGCTTCAATGGTGCACTTGAGCTACTGGTAGTAAGCATGGAAGCCAGCGTTCGAATGCCACTGCTTTGACATGTCATTTGTGTACCACAAGGTGGAGAACCTTACGGTCAACGGCTACAATGGATCGACTTCTGGGAATGTTGCTCCTTTTGACATCTGCCAAGAGACGGAGGCGATCAGTACCATTAACCAACTGAAATGAAATTCATAGCCCTGATACTGCACTTTGCGGTAGTCCTTCTCGAGCTCATTGACGAGGTAGCTCACCCAGTTCATTTTCATTCCTTCTACACACTTCCCTGCGAGGACTACTACAAATCTAGTGACATGTTTCGGATGATTCTTTCTGACGATCTTACCAGCTATAAGATGAAAAGCTAGGCACACTGCTCCATCTTGGATAGAGGCTACCTTGTAGCCTTGCTTTCCCTTCTCTACATCGCCATAGGCTTCCTTTATGCATTGTGTCAGGGAGTGATATGAGGCCTTCCCTGGGTAGAACTGGTGAGGGTCTGGTCCTTGCATGCTTAGTCCTCTGATCAAATCGATCAGCGTCGGATCCATAGTGATGCATCTGTTGAGCCATAGATAGCCTCCATGATAGCACAACAGGAGGAGTTTAATGCAAGAGTTAACCTCCTGGTGTCGGCCAAAGTGAGGGATCTTGATCACATTTAGGATTGTTGATTGTGCGAGCTCCTTTATCCATGGCTAGGAGACTATGTGTGACTTCTTCCCAGTCATCTTCATCAAATACCTATGTGGTGCGAGCATTGCATAGTTATTCCGGTCTTCGAGGTTGAATTCGTTGTTATTCAAAGCTAGAACGTGTCCTAACTGGGGTCCAACTACGTGTATCCCCTTTGGGATGTACGTGGTGATCAGTGTGTATTCAAAGTCACACGGGATACTGTCATAGCTAACTGTGTCGTCCAAAGGTGGTATGTATTCAAGAAAGACCGACGAGATCTGTTTCGTGTTAGCCAGATCGTTGTGGTGTTTTCTTCGCTTCTTAGTCACGGTTCGGCTAGAACAACGTACGATCGAGGGGGATGCTTTCAGGCCTTCAGTCGACGACGCCTGCAGTCCTACATACATGAATCTCTTAGCCATGAGGTCTACAATTATATCCTCCATAGATTTCTCTAACCTGCTATGTTCACCGGACATTCACACTTGTAATAAAATAAATCAAGTAGGCGAACGGACAAGAAAGGTATTCAAATGGATGGTGAGGTCTAGAAAGCACAGTGAGATACAATGGGTTCTCTATTAGCTCGGATATCACAGTTTTCAAAAAGTGGTCCCGACGTAGCATCCAATGGGTTAAATGAGAAACGTCATAATGGATTCTTCCAATGAGTAGGAATTCCTCAATCAATACGAATCCATCTGTTATGGTGCGGTCTCAATGGTCCAACGACGGTCTTTCCGGAAATAACTATGTTTCTATCTATTCTGGAGCGTCATTCTAATGGTTGGGGCACCTCCAACGTTCATATAGCTTCGCCATGGCAAAGTCCCATTCTGTGTTGTTATGTTATTCTGGTGAAGTTCGAGTTCTGAAAATCTGCCTCCTGCGAAGTCTTTTCTGGAACTTGTTGTAGTTTTTCTAACTTGGTTTTCTTCTTACTAATCTTCCTTGCCTTCTTTCCTGTAATCTGAGTCTCTGTATTCCTCTTTCAATTCTTATTCTTATATTTTCTTAGCATGGTAACTTCGCACGGCTGATGTTCTTTGAAAGGATTCAAAGGTAATTCCTCTTTTCTTACTAGGTCCTAGGTGGACATACCTTCTTCTTGCATGGATAGTTCCTTCAACCCTTCTTGCGCTCTTTCAAAGTTGACAACTACTTCTCTTTCATTCTACTACTTCGACTCAACTTCTCGTTCTTATATCAATCGCTCTATTCTTTGAGCTATGAAATCCCTTAGTTCTTTATTTTTCTTTTATGTTGCTTCCTCCTCTTCTTTCCTTCTTATATGATCCTTTTCAATCCAAGTCTTTCCTAATAAAAGTGGGAGAGGGGCGTTATTCTCAACAAAACTAATAACTTCAAAGTCCTCTTCTGTTGATGTTTCATGAGAAATCATAGGTATATTAGTAACTCTTCCACATAGGGTTATCATTTTTCCTTTAAACAATC
>ML806466.1:165933-178482 GCA_009831015.1 Picea engelmannii
TTTAGCCATAGATCCTTGGCAGAAGTGCATTGTCCCATGCTCTCTTTGATAGGGCTTGAGAGTCCACTAAGAATGGTCTTGAGAGCTAATGCATCATTCTTCTTTCCTTCCCTTTGAGCTGCAAACTTTGACTTGTTCTTCAAGAAAATTGATCCACCAATGGCTACCTTCCAAATACCCGCTCCCTTCTCTCTCAAATGCACTCTCATTTATATTCTCCGAGTAGAATAGTTTTCCTCATCAAGGATTGGAACTTCATCATCCATTTGTGTGTCTATGGATATCCTCCAATCTTGTTAAGTCTTATATTAAAAGCCTTCTTTGATACCAATTGTTGGACACACGAACAACACTGAGAGGAGAGGGTGAACAATGTAGGGATCTTTTTCCCAAAACTTCCCATTCACAAATTTCATTAGTTAGCAATCAGCATTTACTCGTTACTTATTGTTGTCATTTATAACTAGTTAAATGTGCACATATATCAGCAACATATATCATCAATAATTCATCACCACAAGGAACACAAAGAACACAAGATGTATGTACAATTTTTTTTTTATTACGGACTACAATCCTTGGGTTATCAACAACATCTAAATAGAGTACAACTCTACAAAAGCACCAGCTCTATAATGCAAGACTCAGCTTACACCCTCAACACCAACTGAGATGAGGAAACAATATTCAATAGATATCAATCTGTCAATAGGTACGTGACCTGTCGGTAGTGCAACACGCATATGTACACACCCTACCAGTAGTACATCTCGTGTATGTATGCGGCTAGTCTGTACTACAGCCTGGGTATCACTTCTGAGCAACTAGGGTTTTCTTTTCATCACACACTCAGATCTTCTACAGCCTCCATTCACATTCTCTTATGTCTCTCACTATCCAATCTGACCCATAACCAATCACAACACATCCAATATCTCCAACAACTTACTCATTCTCTACAACCATACAATAAGAATTCTACTCAATCATGTATAAGAAATCATCATACTATAGCCATCATATCAACATTAAATCATAAGAGTGTTGCTCACTCCATCAACCAACACAAACCAAATCACAACAGCCATACAGAGAATGCCTTAAGCATTTTCCATACAATAATCAAGAGTATCCATCAAGACAACTATGTGACTATACCTTTTGAACCAATGGATAGATCTGATGTGTCGGAGCATTGTAGACCTTCCTAGGAGATTGATCTCAAAATCTATAACCTATGCATCTTCATATATTCAAGTTTCCATGTTTTTGCCAACATGTATGCACCCTAATACACTGCCATCCCACGTATGTACGCACCCTAATACACTAACATCCCTCAGATAACTCAGTATGTACGCACCCTAATACATTGTCAGCCCGCGTACGCCTCAGAAACTAGGGTTTTTGATCTTCTGAAACTTTCGTCGTCAAGATCTCAGACTTATAGAAACTTTGATGCTTCCATGAGATCCTCCACTCAATCTCTCTCTCAGAATAGATCTTCAAGATATGCTCAAGAGATGCATAAGAGATGCACACAAGACACAAAAGATGTCTTTTTCACAAGAGACCCTTGCCTCTTATTTATAATCTCCAAATAGCTATCTTCTAGGTCACTTCTAGGTCACTTAACCCACTTCTAGGTCACTTAACATATTTTCCTCCTTTTAGGGTTAACCACTTTCCATAAATAGAAAGTTCTCCAATTTAAATATTCTTCCTTGAATTTGTCACCTTACTTTGTTATTTAAATAATCCTCCTTGACTTTGTCACTTTTCTTTACCATTTAAATAATAATTTCTTATTTTCAAGAACTTTGACTTCTTTGACCTTTTGGGGCTTCAAGCCTACATATGAGGGTCCTTCATATTCGTAGGGCCATAACCCTCAAACCATGAGGAATTATGTGGCATTCCTGATACCACTGGAAATGGCATGAAAAGCACTATCCATCTAGGATAGTTTCACTCACAAATTCATTGATCTTCAACTCATTATTCCACATAGAAGCATAACCATACTTCAAGGCTAACTCAATTGCAAAGCATCTTCCTATGAGGGATTTCACCATAAGGGTACCACTTTGGAGTTCATCCATTTATACACCTTATCAATCATGATAAGACAATAATGATTCATATTTACATCTATCCAACAATGCATCATATACCAATGAATCCACTTCGATCCATCTTCATCTATCATCACGTATCAATGACAACTCATTGATCTAAGACATACATCAAACCTTTGTCATCAATCAATAAATCATCCCTTGACATAAACCAATCACTTGACATCAATTAATTAAACCTTTGGCATCAATAACAATATGATCCAACAATCTCCCCCTTTGGCATTGATGGCAATAACAACATTGATGTCAACACCAATCATTGATGTCAACATGTAGACAAGGCATGTTTTACATCAATATTCATATATCAATGTGACTATCTCTCCACATCAATAATCATCAATCACATCAATGTGACTATCTCTCTCCTTTGGCATCAATGGCAAAGGGTCATTATCCTCTTGGGGCTGCTCCCCCTTTGACTATCTCCCCCTTTGTCTGAATGCCTTTGATCTTCCTCTTAATAATATATCCCCTTTTGAGCAAGGGATATCACTCTGATGTAATGTTGAAGATACATCTCTCATACTCCCCCTGTGACCATTGCTCCCCCTCTAATTATTCCTCTGTGCTCTTTCTTAAAATATAGGGCTCTTTCATCCTAGATCAATGGGAAGAAGAATGACTCCCTCTATCAGTATGTCTCCTCCTATCTTCTCTGCAATATGAACAATATGTTACCACTGCAATATGCTTTTGCTACAAATGCTACTGCTCAACTGGATCATAGAACAACCACACTTTCTATGATGATCCTTGGACCTGTCCATGCATTAAAACTCATCCCATACCATGAAACAAAATATATGTCAACAATGAAATAGAGAATCATGAATAAAACATCAACCAAGTACATCATGTACCAAGTTGTGTGCCCACCATGCACAATACCCATGTACATCAACCATGTACAACAACACCATACAATGTGCCATAAGATATCATCATTGGAGTGTATCAACCATATGCTTCTCTCAACATGTCAACCAAGTGCATCCACCAATATGTCAACCATGTGCATCTACCAATATGTCAACCATGAGCCAAGTTCCAAAATTATGTATCTCAATCAATCAAGTGTCTCAACTATATCACCCAATACATCATGTACCAAAGTATCAAGTAATACCAATGGTGTACTTTTATCCAAGTATTACCATCCAAACATATACCAACTATGAGTGTACCAAACATGCACATTACCACTTGTACCAAGCAAGTACATCAATCATGCACCAATGCATGTATGCCAAATCCATAAAACATATTCCAATCAAACTTCTAGTGGTGCCTCTACCAATGTGCTAGAGTTGTACTAATCATKCATCAACTATAGATGAGACTCATCAATGATGTACAACATGATCACCTCATCAACTCACCAACTACATGTCCCAATATGTATCCCCACCATATTCCAAATGCATGCACCAATATATCCAAAAACATTCTTCAATAATACATCATAAGATATATCAGTGAAACTCAAATATGTACCAGCCATGTACTCCAATAGATCAGCCTCAATCCTCCATTCACTACAACAAATAATAAGTATCCAACAATACATGTACTAGTAGTGTGCCTCAATAGATCAATGATGTATCTAGCTAGCATCATCAAGATATATCACATAACCAAGGTACCATTGAATTCATTGTCATAACCAACATTGTTCTTCAACAGAAAATGTCTTAATCCATGCTCATAGGTTAGTGTTATTCATACAAGATAGCCTTTCATTTTATATCATCACTTTACATAATCCAATATGTAATCATGAAAACTTGTAGCAAACAATGTCAGAACCTACAATAGACTCTATCAGACCCTACATCACAGAGTTTTATCATCACATCAAGCTACAACCCCTGTGCATGGCCCTTTGCCCTAGGCTTCACCACATATATGTGGCCTGCTGCACAGACAGCTCGCATATGTATGCAACCTATTCAAGGTCAAACTGTGTATGTACGCGACTTTTACCATTGTCACCCTCGTATGCTTCAGTAGATGACACACTTGAGATTCCCTTAAGGCTTCCATTCTGCTCTGGTTGTTCAGTCTTCTTCAGCCACTTCTGAAGGTCTCCCTGCTTCTCAGAAACTGAGCTCTGAGCTTCCATCTTTTCAAATATGGCTCCCATCCTTACTTCATTCCTTATTCTAGTCATGCTATATGAATTCCTCATCATGGGCTTTCTTCGTATGTTCCATCAATCCTGGGATTTGTGGCCAAATACACTACATCTGTAGCATCTCATGGTGTGATAGTGAACAGCAATGTGTCCTACTTGATCACATCTCCAAGACCTTATGGTGTTATGAAATATTGAATTATTTCTCTTTGCATAAGATCTTCATTCCAAATCTTTGTGACCATATTCATTACATGAATAACATTGACCATGAAAAACACTTTCATACCTTTTCTTTGGTGTCCATCTTCTTTTAGGAGTAAAGATGGCTTCTTGATGTCTTCCTTTATTTGTTCTTTTGAAATTTTATTTGCCTTGTGTAGATGGTTGACTTGCAACATTGTCTTCATCCTTTGAGAGTAAGGGACTTACCTCATGCTTATTTGAGGTGCTTGCTTCAGCATGTGTAGGTTTTCCCTTATATCCCAGACCTGATTTATCATTTGGTGATCTTTGACTTTCTAAGATCTCATTCAAGATTTGTGAGATATTCAATCATTTCTTTGACTTCTCTACTTTCTTTCTAAGATCAACAACTTCATATTCTAACACATGACATGACTCTTCCTTTTCATTTATTTGATTCCTCAATAGTTCCTCTACCATTTTGGCTTCTTCAATTTGGGTCTTGAGATGGAAAATAGTTTCCAAACTTTTGCTAATCTCATCATCTACTTTCGTATCTTCTTTTTCATTCTTTAGTCTTGTGATCTCTTCTTCATTTTCTTCTAATTGAGTCTTACTACTTTCTTCTAGTTCTTTGAGCATTTCTTTTAACTTCAAGATGTTCCTTTGACTCTTCTTGAGAAACTTTTTAGTGTTATCCAAAAGATAGCTATAGTCTATATAATAGTGGTCATTGCTATATTCATATGGACCTTTTTCAAATTTCTCTTTAAGCTCCAATAGTTTTTCTTCTACTTCTTGCATGGGATAACAATCAATTGATTTTATCCAAACTGCTTCTAGATTTTCTTCTTCACTTGTAGAGAAAAAGTCAACATCATCACATTTTGAATTATTGCAATCAAGGGTTTGTGTAGATTCTTTACCTTCATTTGAAATGTCTTCAAGATATTCCCTTTTTTCAACATCATCACATGATTCTTTGCCTTCATTTGAAATGTCTTCAAGAGATTCCTTTTTGCCAACATCATCACTTTTAGAAATAATGCAACCAACAGTTTTTGTAGATTCTTTACCTTCATGTGTCTTGATGGAGTTGTCTTCAATGTCTTTCTTCTTGATTTGTTATGTCTCCTCTAGATTTAGCCATATATCCTTGGTGAAAGTGCATTGTACCATGCTCTCTTTGATAGGGCTTGAGAGTCCACTAAGAATGGTCATGAGAGCTAATTCATCATTCTTCTTCCCTTCCCTTTGAGATGCAAACGTTGATTTGTTCCTCAAGGAAACTGATCCACTAATGGTTGTCTTCCAAATAACCGCTCCCATCTCTTTCAAATGCACTCTCATTTATATTCTCTAAGTAGAATATTTTTCCTCATCAAGGATTGGAACTTCATCATCCATTTGTGTGTCTATGGATCTCCCCCAATCTTTTTAAGGCTTATAGTGAAGGCCTGCTCTGATACCAATTGTTGGACACACCGACTACACTGAGAGGGCGGGGTCAACAGTGTAGGGATCTTTTTCCCAAAACTTCCCCTTCACAAAATTCATTAGTTAGAAATCCCTAGTTACTCATTACTTATTGTTGTCATTTATAACCAGTTAAATGTGAACATATATCAGCAACATATATCATCAATAAGTCATCACCACAAGGAACACAAAGAACACAAGATGTGTGTACAATTTTTTTTTTATTACGGACTACAATCCTTGGGTTATTAGCAACAACTGAATAGAGTACAACTCTACAAGAGCACCAGTTCTATAATGAAAGACTCGGCTTACACCCTCAGAACCAACTGAGATGAGGCAACAATCCTCAACAGATATCAATCTGTCAAAAGGTACGTGACATGTCAGTAGTGCATCATGCATATTTATGCGCCCTACCAGTAGTACAGCTCGCATATGTAGGTGTCTAGACTATACCACAGCCTGTGTATCACTTCTTAGCAACTAGGGTTTTCTTTTCATCACACACTCAGATCTTATGCAGCCTTAATTCACATTCTCTTAAGTCTCTCACTGTCCAATATGACCCATAACCAATCACAACACATCCAATCTCTCCAACAACTTACCCATGCTCCTCAACCATACAATATGAATGCTACCGAATCATGGATAAGAAATCAACATACTATAGAAATCATATCAACACTAAATCATAAGAGTGTTTCTCACTCCATCAACCAACACAAACCAAATCACAACAGCCATACCAAGAATTCCTTAAGCATTTTCCATACAATAATCAATATTATCCATCAAGACAACTATGTGACCATACCTTTTGAACCAATGGATAGATCTGATGTGTTTGAGTATTGTAGACCTTCCTGGGAGCTTGATCTCAGAATCTAGAACCTCATCTCTTCAAGTTTCCATGGTTTTGCCAACATGTACGCACCCTAATACACTTCCAGCCCGCGTACGTACACACACTAATACACTGATAGTCCTCGTATAACTCAGTATGTACACACCCTAATACACTATCATCCTGTGTACGCCTCGGAAACTAGGGTTTCTGAACTTCCAAAATGTTCTCCTTCAAGATCTTAGACTTACAAAAACTTTGATGCGTCCATGAGATCCTCCACTCAATCTCTCTCTCAGAATAGATCTTCAAGATATGATCAAGAGATGCACACAAGACACAAAAGATTATTTTTTCACAAGAGACCCTTGTCTCTTATTTATACTCTCCAAGTAGCTATCTTATAGGTCACTTAACCTACTTTCCTCTTTCTAGGGTTAACCACTTTCCATAAATAGAAAGTTCTCCAATTTAAATATTCCTCCTTGACTTTGTTACCTTACTTTATTATTTAAATTATCCTCCTTGTCTTTTTCACGTTTCTTTACCATTTAAATAATAATTTCTTCTTTTCAAGCACTTTGACTTCTTTGACCTTTTGGGGCTTCAATCCTACATATGAGGGTCCTTCATCTTCGTAGGGCCATAACTCTCAAACCATGAGGAGTTATGTGAAATTCCACATACCACCGGAAATGGCATGAAAAGCACTATCCATCTAGGATAGTTTCACTAACAAATTCATTGATCTTCAACTCATTATTCCACATAGAATAATAACCATACTTCAAGGATAACTCAATCACAAAGCGTCTTCCCATGAGGGCTTTCACCATAATGGGACCACTTTGGAGTTCATCCATTTGTACACCTTATCAACCATGATAAGGCAATAATGATTAATCTTTGCATATATCCAACAATGCATCATATACCAATGAAACCACATCGATCCATATTCATCTATCATCATGTATCAATGACAACTCATTGATCTAAGACATACATCAAACCTTTGGCATCAATCAATCCCTTGACATAAATCAATCAATAATCCCTTGAAATCCAACAATCACTTGAAATCAATTAATTAAACCTTTGGCATCAATGACAACATGATCCAACAATGATTGCAGATGCAGGTACCATAAATTGTTCGAGGAAGTTCCATAGTATTAAGCTCAACATGGGCAAGTATTCTTTGGATAGTCCCATGATTTCCATCCAAATGAGTGGTGTCAATGTTGTATTAGGGATCTAATGGTTACAATCATTGGGAGGAGTGGCCCTTGATTTTCAATATCTTTGCATGATATTTTCCTCATATGGAAAGGAAATTGAGCTTAGAGGTGTCCAAGGGAAACCCTATAAGGAAATAATCTCTAATAGCATGACAAAATTACTCAAAAAGGGACACCATTGTGTAATTATACAATTTTTCTCTCTTGATGTTCAAACATCTATATCTTCCATTCCATTAGATCTCCAAATAGTTATCAAAAATAATTCCAAGGTATTTGGTGAAATGTCTAAAGGTCTTCCATCTGCTCGACATCATGACCGTGTTATTCATTTGCAACCAAGTGTACCACCTAACATTAGGCCTTATGGGTATCCATATGCACAGAAGAATGAGATTGAGTGTATGATCCCATAATGTTATAGGTCAACATAATTCAACCTAGCCAATGTTCTTTCTCTTCACCAGTGGCAATGGTTACAAAAAAGGATGGTTCATGGCGTATGTGTCCATATTATAGACGGCTCAACAAAATGAACATCAAAGATAAGTTTCATATTCTTATCATTGATTAATTATTAGATGAATTCTGACGAGGAATAAATCTCTATGGTTTTGAGTAGGACCACAACAGACAAAATGACACCAAGTAATCAACTCAAATCTCAAATATGTTATATAAATGGAAATTCCAACAAAATAAATGTTAGGCCAGAAGCCTACCTATTTAGGAAATTCATAGGAAACCTTTGTTGAGTTCACAATCCAATTCTTGATACCAACAACTTGTCTGCAACATCCAAGATACACAGGCATATGGAAAATGTATGAAATGTCAACATATAAACTAGCATAATCCATCAACATGTATAGAAAATTTAACTACGGAAAATAATATAAAAAATTGCAACATATAATTGGACGAGAAAAGAGTATTTCTATTAATATAATCAATAGAAGTACATAGGTGGAAACCTTCTATATCAACAACTCGTCGAAATCAAGAAACTAAGTCCATCCACATGGGCTTTCACCACTTCAATCCTCCACAAGGAAATATCACAAGTTCTAGGAGTAATTGGGTTCCTCCTTCACAAGATAGGGAGAGCTTGGGGTTTGAGCATAAGGAGAGTTCAGACTTAAAGGACTAATGGATGCAGACTCAAGGATGTAACAAGGGAATAAAAAAATCCAAAGTGTACTTTCTCTTAACTTTTTTCTCCTTTTTAAAGGCTTATATATGGATCAATTTATAGCCTTCAAAGGGAATTAAGGGTCGAATCGGAGCATTTCCAATATATGAAAGGCCAAGGATCATGTATCCCGTGACTTGGCATGGAAAATATGAAATATTTTTAATTTTTAGCACAAAACCCGATGTATGTAGGCTATAATTGAGCAATCTGCGCATACTCATGTTGTATAACTGTATCCCGCGTATATGTACAAAAATTTAATTTTTTACTTTTGACTGAGAAAGATGGGGAGATTAATTATGTAGAGGGAAAGGGTAGGCCACCAAATCATGATGCATAGAGTGTGGAAAAAAGAGTTATAACATATTCCCCCTAATGTTTGAGGTCATAGGAGCAATCATGATGGTCGAAATACATTACAATTCCAAGAAGTGGAGTAGTGAGGACCCAGTCGGAGGAACTAGTCACCCGTCAGAATATTACAATACATATTGACTTTGTACACATGGCTTCCAATTTGAAGTACATTGCAGTTACATATGCATATATAGAAGATAATTTTTCATGGACATGAAGAGGCAATACAAAGTAGACACATGCCATAGGTGTTGATAGCCACGAACAAAACATAATGGAGTCCAGACTCAAAATCAATTGATGATATCTAGATACAATGAAGTACAATCTAATCTTCCATGATAACTGAAGTCATATAAGACTGGTGCGATGAAATACATCAATAGGTATGAGGTGATGCTACTATGAGTTTGAGGTCTTCAACACTAACCGTCGATGGTGAAATTCTACATTGTGTGAATAAAGTAGTTGAATTCGAACACAATGAGATTTCGTTTGATTACCAATCATTGAGGTATATCGTTAACAAATGTGAGACAACTCATCGATGATGAAAGTAAGCGTCAAGGAACTAAGTACATTCAACAAGTGTGAATAAAGGTTTTAGGTCGAACACTTGAACAATCCATCGAATATGAGACATTAATGTATTCCCAACTGTCGATGACGAGAGAACCTGCCACCGGTGACTGCAAGCCTCTAGGTATTATTATGACTCTAGATCTTGATTCCAGAATACATGAGTTGGATTTGATGGAATGAGATCCACTAAAAGGAGGGAATTAAGGAATCCCCCATCATCCAGCATGAGGTACAAGGAAACACTTGATGATTAGGAAGAACTCAGACAAATAGGGTATGCACGAAAAAATGACCATGTGTGTCTCTCGCATGCACCAGATGTAAGTAGTACATGAAAGAGACCCTTTGAATAGTATTTATTAATGAAAACTGGCGACAGAGGCGAGGAAACCACCAATATGGTCTAATGGAATCCAGGACACTGCACGAATCCCAATGTGTGAATATAATTATTGTCATTGAACACAAGGGAAACCACCCAGTCAGTGACTAATGAAGAGATGGAATTTGATGGGTTCAAGGTCACTTACCAATGATGAAAGTAGGCCTGGAGTGCAAGGTAGGACAACAGCTTCATGTGATTTTGAGACGCACTTATAAAGGTATGGTAGACATGCAAAGTTGATACTTTTGAGGAATGGTCGACATATGTTTAGACTTACTTTGAAAAAGATCATGAGATATATGGATAACTCAGGTAGCATAGACTCAATAATGAACATTGAAAAACATTTTTGATGCAGGAGGCATCAACAAACTCTCCATAGTGTCCAGAATAATAACCAATCAGAGGAGTCAACTCTTAGTAATGAGTTCAGTTTCATAAGTCCATACTAAAATCAAACCTTTGATGAATGGACTCAAAAAAATTGTGCTTTGTTTAAAGGCAACATGACTGCCACTGATAGAAGATAATACTCTTTTCCCACCCTTCTTTTTTTGTTTTTTCTATTTTTTTTGTCTTTTTCATGTTATTAAATCCTGGAAAAGAGGTAAAATAATGCTATGATACAAGAGATGAAACGAGTGTCATGAACAAGAAAACTAGTTCCATGCATTGGAACATACCTATTCTCGATGTAGGGAACATGTGCAGGATATGGACACTCATGGGGATGTTTCCTCTTGGGGTAAGGGGTGTCAATTTGCAAAGGATATATGAAAGGCATTGCTTGGTGAATGTTGATAAATGTTGGGGAAATGGGATTATAATGAGGAAGAGGGAGACAACATTAGGCTCAATAATACAAGTAGGATAATGAAATGCAATTAAAACTCGACATTTGTGGGAGTCTCATGGGTAATAGCCAAAATAGTAGATTGAGGAGAAATATGAGTTTTCAATGCAATTTCATAGCGGGACTATAAAGGACTCTCAGACCTATGGAGTAACTTATGCATGGGCACCAAATGGAAAAAAGGGTTCTAACTAGGGCACCCATGTTTGGTAAGTCTCTACCACTTAATCTCTCATTCAATGGAGAACCGAATCCACTCTGTGAACCAATTGGAACGGTGAAAAACTAGTGGAAGTATTTACTACGATTCGGTATGCCCATAGAGCAGGGTAGAGCATCATGTTGTTAGACAAACAGGACCGCGGAGCAATAAAATAAAACAAATGCGGAAACAAAACATAGAAGATACACAATGCAAAAGAGACACAGATTTACATGGTTCAACCAGTGTGGGCTACGTCCACCAGAGAAATTGCAAGGTCCTTCCTTTATTATTATCCAACAAATGAAGGGATACAACCTACAGCAAAACCTGCTATAACTTCCTCTTATTTCTCTCACAGTCTCCTCTCTCGGAATACAATATTCGCCATCAACCATAGTCGCAATACATTTCCCTCATAAAAGAGGGTTGCCTTCTAGGGAAAAAAACCCTAACATAATATCTATTGTTAGATCTGCGACATTATAATGAATGGTCCAGATTTACAATGAAATTACAATATACATTTACAAGGCAATTTTTCCTTCGGGGGCTTTGCCCCCGAACCCTCGCTGGGGGCCCGCTTGCCCCTAGACCCCCCAGCCGAGGGGATAGCCCCATCGGACCCTGCAGAGGGGGTACCCCCCCTCTACACTCCCCTGCATGGAAGAGTGTACATACTTTTAGGGTGTAAATACTTCATGGGATATAAACACGGCTGAAACCAAGGACCTCTAAATCAGAAAGATAATCAGGCTCCACAACCAACAATCTCCCACTTGGAGACTGATCTCAACAACTCCACCGTTGTTGTATATGCTAGGCTATGAACCTTCTTGGACCTGGAAAATTTATCATCTTCATCTTCATTCTTGAAGACCAACTGAAACTGAGCAGGAACTCAGTTTCTCCCTGGTTACTCCCTTTGTTAACATGTCTGC